>JAOUWY010000030.1:18039256-18050144 GCA_025728095.1 Prietella phreatophila
GGTGGGGTGGGGTGGGGTGGGGCTTTAGTTACAAATGGTTGACCTCTGTTTTATTGTGAATAACATATGGGTTTATGAGATTTGCAAATTATTGCATTCTGTTTTTTATTTACATTTTACAGTACATCCCAACCTTTTTTGAATTGGGGGTGTAAATAGATGTATGTTAAATCAGTCAGTCACTGTCACATTTGTGATCACACACTTTATTTTCAATAAATTACTCCATATTCTGACATATTAATAGTAAATGACTGCTTTTCAGAAGTAAAATTCAGTAGCCTTTTGACTGAGAAAAAAGTGTCTGTAAAGCATAGAATTCAACACTGAGACATAAGTATAATCATTGAACAATCTTACAGCTGTATTAAAAAAAGAGACATTAGGACACTCCTTTGTTGTTGGATAAACACACTAGATGCTCTCCCTTCAAATATCTTTTTTTAGTTAAACATTAAGAATTTTACTTCAGTTATCTCACTGGGGTCATTCTTTCTGATAACATCTTAACATCACAAAAGAGTATGATTCAATGTTCTCTGCAACTGAATATGCAGTTGTATGCAGCTGTAAAAAAAACCAATAAACAACAACAACAACAACAACAAAATAGCAATGAGACGGATCAAGAAGATCCTGTTGGGTGAGTAAAAAGTCATGAGCAAGAAAAGAGAAAGCAATTCTGAGCTCTTAATGGGCTCTGGAATAATAATATAAACAAAAAAAAAACAGACCTATATCTTCAAAAAATACAGAAAAACCCCCCAAGACATGAATTGCTGCAGGTGTTACTGTTGCCAAGTTGATACTGAAACATTATTGACTTTATTGACTATGTTATTAAATCCACAAAATATATGCAGTTTTCAGAAGATATGACTTTATGTAACAAGAAAAGGAAGCTTAAAATATAAAAAAAAAACTTAAATAATTTAAATTATTTTCTTTCTTTTCTTGAATGGAATGTTGATGAATGACAGTATATATTGAATAGCATATGTGGGTGAGAATCAGAAAAAAAAACAAGCCATGGGTTTCCAAAAAGGCCAAAATGCAAACAGATTTTAATCTAGAGCCAGACATTATTTTTGTCCACATTTATGGTAGCATGCCATCTGCTATGACATTACAGTCACCCTCTCCTCATTCTGATGGTGGTCTTTTTTTGCCGTCCAGAAAATAATCACAACGATAGAGCCAAAGCTCCAACAGTGTCCTGATAGTGAGTTTCATTAGGCTTGTCTCTATGTGTTTACAACCATCTGTGCACATCACTGTTCCATTCTGTATGGGTCTATGCCCAGTCCTTATGTGCGATGCATCTGTGTTTATGTGGACGATGTCTGGGTAATGCTTCTCTGGCTGCTGGTGCTCTTCATGACGTAAGTGGAGGAGTTGCTCTTGCGACTCGAGTTGTGCTCCAGATCACAGCGGCACTGAGAGGACTTCAGGTAATGTGCTGGACAGCACAGAAAGCTCTGCTTCAGGTCATGGAACAGGTGTCCAGCAAAGAACATGTAGATCCAGGGGTTACAACAGCTGTTCAAACTGGCCAACAGCATGGAGATGATGAAAGGCATTGCTGTGAGAGGAGAGATAAAGACAGTTCATTTCTCTGAATTACTGAACTCAGCAAGCAATCAGTGGCCATGAGATTACAGGATTTAATTTCAGTTAATTTAACAATCATCAGACACAGAGCCGTGGACCTCATGCTGTTGGTCTATGAAGCAACAAGCAGAAAAGATTCATTTAATTCAAAAATGTGTTCCATTTTTGCTCTGTGTCTGGGCTGAAGATATCCATACCTTTAGCAGATGCTTCCCTACATGGTGTGGATATCCACGCTAAAACCAATAACTCATCTGAAGAATCTAAAGTAACAACTATGTAGTTTCCTTTCCTTTGGCATTTACGTTTTTTGTTAGTTGGCTTTCAACTTCTTTTTTTAATTAATAAAATATGCCTTGTAGCTTTAAACGGTTAGAGTCAAACAAATTTGTTACGTTATCCAGAAACTCTGGGTATAAGTCAAGACATACCTTGATATAAGATTTGTATAATTCGAAATGCCATTGTGGTTTTCATTCTCATCACATAACAACATTAACAGACATTAATCAGCAGTGAATTGCTTATGGTTTCTAATGTCCAGGTCAGGGTCGTGGATCACACAAACACATATCAATATATGGCCAATTTAGCCTAGCTAATCTACCTACTAACGTGTTTCTGGGTGGTACAAGGAAACAGGAAAATTAGGAGGCCATGTGGACATGCAAAACTCCACACAGACAATAATTCGAGCACAGGATCAAACTGGGAACCCTCAAGCAGTGAGGTTGCATTACTACTTGTACCACCATGTTGTCACCACCAGCAACACGTTTATTAAAACCGAGGCAGTCCCATCAGGAAAATCTAGATTTCTTTTCTGCCATTCTGTGTTCTGGTCTGGTGCTATTTTAGGCTGAAATAAAAAAAAAATCTCTTTAAAGGAATTTTAGTAAATTAGTAAAGGAATTTAGTACAAACATAAGGTCTAAATTTAAACAAGAATAATTACTATTTTATTGCTTTGGAAAGATGTTGGGCCATCTAAATATATTTTATTATATCAAAAGAACTAGTGAAGAAAAGATGATATGACCCTGCATTTTTAGCTCACATCCACTGCAGCTACTGTAGGTTATCCACAATACATGGTCAAAGTATTAATTGTTCACAGATTAGGTCTAGTCTTGGAACAGGTTGTAATGGAAACTTATTCATTTCATGGTAAATTGAACATTTCATGTAATATAGATCAAGCTTAAATGTGTTGGAAAGCACGTGTATTTTCTTTAATGAACTCCCACCTTCTCATAACAGATGATCTATACACACTGTATACACACTGTAATGTGCCCCTTCTCTAAACCCATTTAGTTTACATTATATTACACATTTAGCCCTCTTCATATATTCTGTATTTAGCCATGACCATCTTACAACTAATGCTCCTTAACTGAATATGACTGCGGTATAAACAGTGAAATACTCACCACAGTGTTCTCTGTGCTTTGACAAAGATCGAATGTTTTCATTATGTGCTTGGATGAAAGTGAAACAATAACCTTTTGCAGCATAAAGGGCAGAGCACAAGAGATGATCGTTCATGGTAAACACATGGTAAAAGACTTAGTAGAGCCATGAGTCTAAATAATTTGGCAACGAGAATCAAAGGGTCATCACAGCAGAATAGATGTTCTGTGTGATTGATGTGAATTTTCTTTTGTCACCAGTCCAAATGTCTTAGGACTGTAAATCTCTCAGGGCTTTCATCAGAGAAAGCCCAGAGTTCAGCATCAGAAATCAGCAGCTACAAAGTCATGTGAAGCTTCAATAAACTGGACCGTTGTGGAGCTAAGCAGCTAAGCATCCTGTTTTGGCTGTGATAACAGAGAGCTTGGACAGCAGGATGAGTAACTTCTCTTTTGTCTGCAGTTTGACTAATGGTGTTAGAGAGATATAAACATATCTGCTTTTATATCATACTCCACAGGTCTAACTAACTAACTAACTAACTAACTAATTAATTGAACCACTCACTCAATTACTCACTCACTCACTCAGTAAATAACTGAATCACTCACTCACTTCACTCAGTGAATCAAACACTAAATCATTCACTCATTCACTCACTTCACTCAGTGAATCAATATCTGAATTACTGAATCACTGAATCACTCACTCACTTCACTCAGTGAATCAATATCTGAATCACTGAATCACTGAATCACTCACTCACTCACTTCACTCAATGAATCAATATCTGAATCACTGAATCACTCACTCACTCACTTCACTCAGTGAATCAAACGCTGAATCATTCACTCATTCACTCAATGAATCACTTCTTGCACTAAATCACTCACCACACTCACACACTGAATCAGTCAATCACCCTTTTTTAAGAAGAAATTTTTAAAAATCTATAACAAAGTTTGCACTAAAAAAAATAAGAATTTTGCATAGTACTGTATACAAGGTGCTGTTAGATACTACACAGCATAACAAAATATAAATAAAAAAGAGGACGGACATACTATAAAAGAATATTGTAGCTGAATGAGTGTGGTTTCAGAAATTTTGTTCTTTCTCTTGAGCTATAAAGAAGTAAATTTTTTAAACCACATTCATTCAACTACAATATTCATTTACATCATGCCCTCTATCAAACAGCCTCTTGCGCACATTGCAGTTGAATGCGTGTGCTTTGTAGACTTTGTCACTCAGTTTTCTTATATCAACATATTTCTTTTAAATTGAATGGGCATTCAACACATGGCAATTTCTCCAGTGATTAAATTGGAGGCCCATCATGCCATGACAATTCCAATTTCATGCAGTTCTTCATCTGCAAGCTAGATCCAGTAAACACTTTATTTCAGTCAGAGGAATTCAACTGGCACACAGTGTATTTTGATCATATCAATCCAGTCTGACTGAAATCAGTCAAGGTTTAAGCTGCATTATAGGCTTATCCTGAATAAGCAGTTCATAACACTTCATTCATATCTGGCAACATGAGTGCAGTAATATAATTCACTTGGTAAGTTTATACAGTATGAAATGTCAGCACAAACCTTCTGTAAATTACAGTTCTATACATTATAGATCTCAATACAGATGAAAACAAAGGAGATGTGATTGCTCTCCATCACCTGACCATAATTCTGTTTTTCCGATGCATGCCTTTGACTTCACAGGGGGAGATAAAGCTCTTTCTTTTTATTTCATATCGTAGCTCTTTCATCCAAATCCTCAAACTTCTCACATTCAGCCATCATCACACATTTTAGTTAATCAATCACTTTGTCTAAAAGCATGGCATAGGGAATCGTCTGAGGAAACACCACATGCATTATTCCTTAATATTAATCAAGTTGATTTAGACTTTCTATTATATTGCACACAGACCTAAAAACAAGAACACATACTCATTAATCTCGTCGTCTGGCTTTGTGTTTTCTTTTAGGGCTGATGATGTGTAGTGTGCTTAAAAAGAATTTGGATAACACATTAATTGTGCCCTTCGATGGACTAGCATCCTGTCCAGGGTGTACCCCGCCTTGTGTCCGATGCTCCCTGGGATTGGTTCCAGGTTCCCCGCGACCCTGAAGAAGGAGTAAGCGGTAGAAGATGGATGGATGGATGGATGGATGGATAAAACATTAAGGTACACTCTGTACCTCAGGTTTTCTTAAGAGAAAAAATTAAGTCCGTTTCTTGTAAGAAAATTTCTGACCACTTACTGGTACAAAAATAACCATATAAAATTTTAAATGCTGGAATTTTGTACATATAAAGGTTTCTCATTTTTGTTCAAATCTATTTTGTAAATCCCTATTTTGTAAATCCCTATTTTGTATTATTTACATCTGACTCAGAGCACCGCAACCCTCTGAGACTGTGGCTGTTATTTCACCTACATTTAATGTCTGATCTTGATAACAAGTGAATGTGACATATATCTGAAAATCCTGCTGGTATGGCAAACTGCTCCATAGTCTTGCTAACACCAGCCTCTTGTTAAAAACTACAGCTGCGCATGATTAATGGCTATACTCTCAGTCCATCTTCCTTTTTAATAATGACTGTCTGCAGCTTTCTCTGCACCCTGCAGCACAGGTCTCTTCTTCTTCAGCATCAAAGAACACCGTAATGCATGCATAGAACACGATATGCGGATCCATAATTACGGAACCTTTCTATTATTGAGAGAGTGCAAGGAACATGCAGCAAACCACTGAAATACAAATGACAGACAATAATGGTAAAATAAAATCATAGTATGTATTGATTCAAAAATATTTCTGTTAGATTGTGTATATAGTATATCACTGAGGAGTGAGTTTCTTGGAAATGTGTTTTGGTTGTATTTTCTGAGCACACTTTCTAAAGGAATATTTGAGTTGTTTTTCTGCAGCCTGCAACAAGGTGAGGTAGGGAGAAAGGCTCACTAACATTTTAAAAGATACACATACAATTAAACCATAAACCTAATATGAATACTGGACAGTATCTTTGCAACTCAGTAGTACTTTGAATTATTAAAACTAAACACAACCTGTTTGTTGTCTGCTCAAGCTTTCTAAAAATCGCTTTGGAAGATTCATTGGCGATATTTATCACAGCACCATGCTGAAATGTTAGAAACACTGTCCGTTGCTCGATATCATTTGAGAAACATAGTCCTTATCAGCAGCACCATGGGTTTCATCCTTGGCTTGGTGGGATATTGTGGAACATGAATAATCTCTCATGCTGCTCATGACTTATAGGGCTGCACTCCTGATAAATATTAGTTTTTCTCGATAGCGTAAACACTTTAACCAGGCTTTTCAACTAAAATTTGAAAACAATAATTCCGTTTATCAAAAAGCACACTCATTTCCCTAAACTATAAACACTATTCCCCTGTTTTGACAAGAGTCAGATTTATTGAACTGTCACTGCAAAACTCTACACAGAAATCCCTTCATTTCTCATTGACTACACCATGTGGTCATTTAGAAAGCACTATCATTCAATATTGTTTACTCAAGTCAGTACATCTTCAGCTCAGTTAGCACACAATTACCCAGGTTGAAACACTAAGAGTCAAATTGATCACACACTAAGCAGAACCTTTGATAGATAAAAGGGCCAGAGTCAGTTCGTTCAGTTTTGGAACAATGCATGCAGAGAGATGCGAAGGAAGAGGTCAAGGACAGGAGGATGAAGAGGAGGAGGATGAAGAGCAATAGGGAGTGGAGGAACATGTGAAGGAAGAGGAAGAGAATGAGGAGGTGGAGGAGTAGGGAGAGGAGGAGGAGGAGGATGACAACAAGGAAGAGGACAGGAAAGGGCAAGGGCAAGGAGACAAGCAGTCTCGGATGAAAGTCGTGCCACTCTAGTTGACCATTTCCTTGTCCATATTATGACTATGAGGGAGGCTGTGCAACGAGTACAGCCAAACATGAGTCGCTTCACTGTCACCTCGATCATAAGAAACATCAGGGAGGAAAACTGCTCTCTACTGTAACTTTTGAGTGCTGCACTCTTTGCTGTTACAACACAGACATGTACTGTAGTTGTTGCACTATACTACTGTAATATAAAGAAATGCATCAAACTGCCTCACATGCAGATAGACTTTCTGTATGCTTCGATTTTGTAAAAAGGATGTGTTACGGTTACAGTAATCAGTACTTCTATTTTTGTAGGACACAGAGATGACAACCTGATGGAGGCAGGCTAAGACTTTTGTCGGAGGAGCAAGAGATGGGTCTGGTAATTATGGTCATTGCCAAAAATGTAATCCACCTGCGAGATATTCAAAGGAGAGTGATTGAGGACAATTACCAATTTCGAGAGATAAATGACATCACTCTCTCCACAATTGATTGCATCCTCCGAAAGCACAGGTTCCGGATGAAACAACCCTATCGCGTCCCTTTCAAATGAAACTCTGACAGAGTGAAAGACCAACGTCTGGAATATGTTCAAGTATGAGTTTTTAGATTGTATGAAGTATTGTATACCATCACATTATAGCAGTACAGCAGTTTATACTGTAGCATGACTTAAATTGGTGATATGCTATATATGCCCTCTTGAACTGTGTTTCAGGTGTTTTGCAGAGATTCTTTGAGATTGAATCCCCATGAGATAATCATTGTTGATGAGGCAGGATTTATCTTGACCAGAAGAAGGAGAAGGGGGGGGGATATGATTGGTCATCAGGCTACTGTGAATGTCCCTGGCCAGCGAGGAGGGAACTATCACTATGTGCATGGCCATCGGCCAACAAGGGATGCACCACCGACTGCCATTCTTGGACCCTATAACACTATGCTTATCCTTGGTTTCCTTGATGCTCTAAAATAGTGTGTGTTCCAGCTTGGCCAGAGGGAGAAAGCACAACCAGAGCAGCCTTGTTACGTTGTTGTTTGGGATAACATCAGCTTCCATCGCGCTGCTCTGGTTTAACACTAACCCAACGTTTTCCAACATCTTTCTGTCTGCACACTCTCCCTTTCTAAACCCGATCGAGTTTTTTTTCTGCATAGCAGTGGAAAGTGTATGACCGACAAACTCAAATCCGTGTTCACCTCCTCCAGGCCATGGAAGAAGCCTGCCTAGACATTTCAGTTGATGCGTGGCAGGGGCGGATAAGACATGCAAGAAGATTTTACCCACACTGCCTGCCTAGGGCTAATATAGACTGTGATGCTGACCTGTCCCAGATGAAAGATGTTATGCTGGGGCAAAATAATTTTTGTTGTTGCTTGGTGTATTGTACTGTACAGTACATTAAGGAATACAAAATTTGCAAATGTATACATTTGTTGTATTGTTTGTTTTTTAGGGGGAGAACTACAAGCAACATAACTTATTCCCGGTTTTTGTAGTATTGTTTTGAATTTATCTCAACAATGTGTAAGACTATGTTCTAGTGTGCTTGGGTGCCATGTCTGAGAGCAAAGTTTGGATTTTCAGCAAGATTGAATAGTTTTGAGTGGAGAGCTTCATTTTGACCTGAAAATAGTAAGGTTGGGGAATTAGGTGAGAAGTTATGGATTGAAATGTGTTTAAGCAATCAAAAAACAAAACAAAACTGTAACACACTACATTGGCCCAAAGACGTTTTGACACTTTATAGGTCCTCGGGTAGGTGTATAATCTGGAATCATAGAGCAGTCATCACAGTAGTAATGGGCCACACAGCTGAAGCAGATTAACTCTAAAAAATTCAGTCTAAATAAAAATGTAGCCATTAAAAAGACTTCTGATCATTCTCTTTAATAATAGTGTGGTTTTCTTTAAGTGCATATATTTGTTTATTTGACAAAAAAAGTTACAGAGGTAGACTAAAGTATGAAAAATGGCTACATATTTGGAGTATGCGTCAATATAAATTTCTTTATTTCGAAGAATGTATACACAAGCACACCTTGTTTTTTTTTTATCATTGCTTTCAGATGAGATATGATTGTATGTTTAACCCTGAACAAGCCCAATGCTGAATGAATATGTAGATGTATGAATTACAAAGTGCAATTTTGCTCTGCAGAGACGGCTGTATAAGTTATATTCTTTAGCAATCAAATTTGTTAAAATAAATAGGTCTATGCAGTATTAGATCAATGACCTCATTATATGATTAACACTGCTCAAATGTCACCAAAAGACATAATCAGACTACTATTGCAGTGAGACACTTGCAGATTGCGCAAATTAAAGACGGAAAAAAGAATGTACAGTAATCTCAAACATTTTTGAAGACATGAGAGAAGCTGTTTATTCGAGGTAACCTCTTCTCCCCCTTTTCCTTTTTTTCTAGTAAGAACACAGACATATTCAGTGTACGCGCTGAGTGAAAATAAGATGCGCCGCCGCGCGCTACGCGATTCACTCACGGAGACGAGAAGGAACTCACTCACCCTCCCGGGGCGCAGCTGGATCCCACGCCGACCACATCTGCACGAAGAAAAACGGAGTCCAGCACACGATGTAAGCCAGCACGATGACGAATGTCATTTTGACTGTGGTGATCTTGGCCTTGGAGATGAGCCTGACGCTGCTGACGCGCGCCAAAAGCGCACCGTTCCGCGCGGCCGTGGGACTCAGAGTGACGACCTGCTGCTCGCGCCTGGTCTTCAGCTTAAAGTTCTGCCAGATCTTAAAGCTTATGAGACCGTAGCAAATGCTCAAGATAGCCACAGGAATGATGTAGACTGTGAGGCTGATCCAAGTGATGTAGGCTTTCGCGCCCCAAGGCTGCACGAAATCTCCCCAGCAGTCGTAAACTCCAGATCCGACCTCTCGTAGAGAGAAGATGCACACCTGCGGGATGCTGAAGACCAAGCTGAGCACCCAGGACAACACCACGTACCAGCGATCTTTCCGTTTGTGTAAGGAGCGCAGCGGCTGGCAGATGGCCAAGCACCTATCTATGGACATCAGCACGAGCATGTAAGTGGAGGCGAACATGCCGACTATTTGGAGGTACTTCACAAGCCTGCACAGCAAATCGGGCCCATAAAAGCGGAAGGTGATGTCCCAGATGAGCTGGGGAAGCACCTGGAAGATAGCCACCACCAGGTCGGCGATGCTCAGGTGCTTCATGAAGTAGTACATGCGCGACTGGCCGTGCTTGGCCGTGTGGATAGCGAGCAGCACGCACAGGTTCCCGGCGAGGGCGAAGAACAAGACCAAGGCCAGAACCGTGACCTCCACTTTGGCCACCTCTTCATTGCGCTTTAGTGGATTCACCGTTTGATTGGCACCATTCGTGTCGTTGCCGACGCTGTAATTTTTCCATGACTCGTTAAAAGCCTCTGTGAAAATGTCCTGCTCTTTAAGTGTTTCCTCCATGGTACTCTACGTCTGGATGCACGAGAACTACTCCACAGCGCGTGCTGCTTTATCCTAGGTGGGGCACACGATTTCTTCAGGCATGCTGAGTATACGAAATGTCTAGGTCAGAGATGGAAACTATAAAACGTCAACAAAAACAAAAAGAAAAATCAATTAAGCAGTGTCGTGTATCATATTTCTAGGCTAGTTTTCCCTCACTTTAGACAAGAACATATACGTGTATAATAGAATATTTAAAGCCACAGTATTGAAAATATAGAAAGTTTTACATTTCACGTCTAAAAGGTAGCAGCATCAAATCTGATTACTTACAGAGGTTGTGCATTTTGCAGCCGGTCCTACCAACTGACGTGAGTATGAGAGGAAAGTCCTTGAAGAAGCCCCGACCCCTCCCAAACGCCCCGTCTCTCTCTCTCTCTCTGTCTCTGTCTCTCTCTCTCTCTCTCTCTCTCTCTCTCTCTCTCTCTCTCTCTCTCTCTCT
>JAOUWY010000030.1:18117284-18132818 GCA_025728095.1 Prietella phreatophila
GGGGACACGACCCCCCCCCCCCAAAAGAGTGCATGGTTACGCCCATGGTCTCAGTGCTGAGGTAGGGATGGAAACCAGACCGGTAGTCGAAAAGATTATTTGCTGCCAGCACTTGGGAGACATTGACTCTTTCCAGCAGTTTAGCAACAACAGGTGGGTTTGGGATTGGTCGATTTGGGACCAGCAGGCTCTAAAACAGATTCCTTAAGAATTAGTGTGAGTGTAGCCATTTTCACTTGTAATCGTACAGAACCTGAGGCAAGTGACGCACTAAGTGACATTAGACAAGCATTCTTTAAACAGAGTAATAGAACAACATTGGCATGGTCAGGGACTACATTGCCTTTTAAGGTATTAGTATTATTCTATTAATAAATACTCTAAATAATATAAATAATTATTGCTCTTTTCAATTGGTGTGACAATTCCTGCAACTTATTTGTGTTGTCAAAGAATAATATAAAATTAGAAATCCTGAATTTCTTGGAAATTAATGCACTGATCTCACAAAAAATCATGCATTATGGTAAATGGTGCACTTATATAGTGCTTTTATCCAAAGCGTTTTACACTGTGTCTCATTCACCCATTCTCACACACACACACCAATGGTAGCAGAACTGCCATGCAAGGCACTAACTTGCCATCGGGAGCAAGTTGGGGTTCAGTGACTTGCCCAAGGACACTTCGGCATGTGAGCCGGGAATCGAACCGCCAACCCTATGATTAGTGGACAACAAAACATGGACATAATAGTTAAATACGGTCAGAAAGTGATGAAGCTTTTAAATATGCAGAACAAGCCCAATCAACTGATTTTAGGCAGGGGCAAAACTAAACCTGTGTTCAATAAGCTTATGATGAAAATAAAGCATAAACAGTGACACTGTTTAGACCAGAGGACGATACCAAATTAAGTATGTGACCATGAGTCCGAGTAGAAAAATGTACAAATAAACATGTATAAACATGCATAATAAAAATCACCTAACAGTAATTGAGCAGAGTAGAGTACAGAGACAAGAACAAGTAGACCACAGTAGTTTAGGTAAAAAGTAAAAGCATCGTTTAGAGGGCAATAGAATAAGAACACAATCAGTGGGGGTTAGCTTCACAATCTTATATACTATATGCTTTGAGCAAGTTCAGGTATAAATAGTTATTACCAGCTTGCCATGTTTCAATAAGAAGCAGAATATCCTATTAATTGTTGGGGATTATGTCAATGCTGCTTTTTCAGCTAAAGACAATTTAACAGACAATGTGCTTGGTCGTCTCACAGTGGAAAGGGTCTCTAGGGAGAGATGTCAGGCCACCAAAGTTTATTCCATGGTGCTTAAATAATTTTTTTTAAAAACTAGCGAATGTCCAACCTATTGGATTAGCAAATGTCCAACCTATTGACTAGACAGAAGGGACTGCATTGAGCAACACACAACAGCTGAGCAAAAGTGTTTGGAATTCCCATCTCCTTGCAAGAACCATAAATGACAGTTTTCAAGAAGGGGCTGAGTTCAAAATGCGAAGTTGCGACATACTACACTCGAACACTGTCAATGATGTAGCTTGCCAACAACTTTGCACAAGCACTCTGATACAGGTTAATTGTTTATCCAAAGAACGCATATCCACTAGATGTCCACTGTGCATGTCCACTAGATAGAAGGCAGGGTAGTGGCCAAAGATAAAACATATTGCTAAACACCTCATATACACTGCAAGAACATGGCGCTTCACAGCACCTGAAGTTACTAACCAGTGTTATGACAGATAGACACCTAACAGAAGATTGATACGTGGAAGACAAACCATCAAAGAAAAACTGTCAAATGTAGTTAGAAATAGTGAAGGCTCAATCACCATCCATGCTGAAACAATGTGCATCATATCGGGGCAGCCAAGCAGTAACTACTGGACTTGTCTCAGAAAATAGCGACAGTGAGAACTCTCAGTCAGTCATGTCCAGTTCAGAAGCAAACAGGAAAGACATGTTTTGTGTTCAGGTGTAGTGTGTGGAAAGTGACAGTGGTGTCCTATTTGGATTTCATATACAGTGCTGGTACTCTTCTAGAAGACCATCCATCCATCTTCTACCGCTTACTCCTTCTTCGGGGTCATGGGGGAACCAATCTAGAAGTCCAATTCTGTTAAATAGACTAGATAATGTCTTCAGTGACAAGTCTGAGATTTCTTGTGAATAGTGAATTTGTGCAATAAACTGAAAGAAAAGTCCCACTGCTTCACAAAAAAGCTAAACAATGATGGCAATCACAGGAAATGAAATTTCCTATCTTCAAAGAAATGTTCTTAAAATTAGCATTATGATAGTTACTGTTGAATATTGGGTGTCTAATACTGAAGTATATTCATAATTACAACAATGCACACAGCCATGTAATAATACTTTAATTGCTGCTTCAACAGACCATCTGGAACAAACACTTGACACAAAAACCGGACTGGTCTTGACACTAAAAGACAAAAATAGATATAAAGCATCTAAAATTAAGGATTAACTAGATATCATGCTTATTATTACTGAATAGAGTGTCATTCATTGACAATTTCTGTGCAAACAGTGATAACCTACAATCATATGTCACAATCATATAGAACCACAGGTTCTACACATATGCTCAATCAATATTTCCAATGATAAGCACACTGTGCCTCAGCAGAAAACCTCCCAAAACAAATAGATGGGCTAATATTAAACAGCATAACCAAAGTTGTGTCCTACAACTTAAATTAGACCAAACGTTGTAACACTGTATTCAAAGTGTCCAAGGTCAGCATCATCCATCGTTAGAAAAGCTGTACGATTAACATAAAAAAAGTTTTTTGGAACAAGAACAGAAGCATACTTTTCAGCAGCCACTGTAATTGGACAAATCCCACTGCATAATCCTGCTTAATCCAATATGAGCATTTTCAATGGCTAACAAGCATGATTAAGTGCACGGTAAAGATATAAACCTCATGGTTATGTGACTCTGAAGCCTGCTTTGAGGTCATAAACAAATCATACGGTGTAAAACATTTCAATGCAATTAGACCACAAAAACATAGCAGTAAATGAAACATCTGTTGTTCGTTGTTATATTGTGAATGTGTTTTAATGAGACTAAAGTAACCTAGATGGTGTAGGAATCACTTATGCGACAATGAAGGATGTGGCATTTCAAATGCCACCACAGCACTGATGGGAAGGTGCTTAGGTACAAAAATGCAGCCTTAGGAAAAGAGAATAAAAGGGAGAGTATGAAAAATGTCAAACTCATGACAAAGCTGTGTCTTAGGAATATGTGGATCTGCCTGACAATGATTTCACCACACCAACCAAACAACTTCTACAATTAGGCTCAACACTATCATACAGAGCACAACTCTAATGGCAATCCTAGCTCTATTGATGCCTTAGTGTGGACAAAACAAACAAATCACAATCTATCATTTTGAACGGTGCTGAAGAGACACCTAACTGTGTAGAAAACTGTTCACACTTGGATACAATTCTGAAAACTACAGGCTTTGCTGAAGTGAAATATCTTTCTCTAGATTTCGTTTCATTAGGTCATGTAAACATTTGTTAAAAAAAAAGATAGAAAAAAAAGTGTGTAAGCTCTCTTCTTGGTTTTGAAGATATGAATGCATCTCAAACTTTTTGAGAGCCAGTATCAGATTACAAACTTAGTCTGTCAATTACCTTATAGCATGTAACTATCCAAAAACTAAATCAACTGTGAGAATAACACATTTAGCTAGCAATGTTTTAGGTTATCTTTAGACAGACTGACTGTATTACTTCTGTGTTTGTTAAAATGGCTCCTCAAACATCTACAAGTAGATTCGGTGAATTATAATTGCAAGTATATTATTGTCAAAATTGGCGGCAAAAACTCCCCCTGCACACCAAATTACATGAGGTACAAACAGATCATTGGGGACTTGCCCAGACGCAATACTATGTACATGTGAAAGCTATTTATTAACCCTATGTAAGGTGTTTACCTACTCTGTAATTATTTACTGGCATTAAAACCCAAGTTTTAATGTATGAGGAACAGAAGAAATACACATGCAGGTTACACACTTTCCTAAAACGGGTACAATCCATCTTGGGTTCACATCTTTGATCAATTATACAAAATTCCCTAAAGCCATTATGCGGATAAACAGATGAATAATTCCCACAGCAAGAGAAGCTGCATCAGAGGTTTACTTCCATTAATAGTGCTACGTGACATGCATCTCTAGCTGTGCAGCGCATGGTTTCAGAAAAAATAATTAGAGTGATCAACAACAGTTCATCATAATGATGACACCGATCGCTGCGATATGAGCCACAAATAGGACAAGATATAATATCATGAGTAGTAATCATATATGTCGAGCATTCTAATAAAACTGAAATGCACTAACAGGCATAAACAAATCATGAAGAGGGTTCGCATATTCAGAAACACATTAATATCTGCATAGAGATACCCAAGTCATTTAATAGTGATTTAATAATTTAATAGTTGAATAGTTAGTCACAGGAATTTCTTAGTATTAGTTATATCCCCTTTTGCTTTAATGACGGTGTGCACTCGAGCTGACATACACTCCAGAAGTTTGTAAAAAATTTTATAATCCATGTTAGATCAAATTGAGCCAGAGTGTTGCCTGAACACACACTTCAATAGAGGGGGATAAGCCTTGGGCTTGCGGATGGCACAACAGAAAAAGCATACGCTGTATCGTCTGAAGAACCAAAGATTGAATCCCAACGATGCCACAACATTAATTCCGAATACTGATTTGATGATTTTGGGACACTACAGTCATTTTAATGGAAAGTTAATTGCTCCTCAGCGGACTGTAAACTAATCCAGATGAGTGTATGAGAAAGTGACTGACAGCTGATGAAACACAGTACACCTCTTTCCACTCGTTTCTCGAAAAGGTCTTATCGGTGTGACAACTAATAGAGCATAAAATGCTAGAAACATAATCAGATTGCTCACATACCTGAATGAGTTTTCGACCATACATCTCAAAAGCTGTTAATATTCACTGCAGGCAGAGAAATAAGACTCAACATGCACTCCACGTATTAAAAAAAAAAAACCATCCCCATACTCTGAAAAAGACCAGGACATGAATACAGAGTGCACAGCACAATACGAGCTCAGTCTCAATGCTACATTTTGCTAAAATGTTTCTAAATTGTCACAATACATCATCTCTGATAGACAAGTTTCCAATTACCACTCTGCAGAAGCTTGTGGATACTTGCATCTGTCGTGTATGTGCATACCAACAATGGTGAACCAGTCATCCATGTATGCTAAAGATGACACCATCTCCTCATTAAAAATCATTAAGAGATAGCTGTGCTATGGCAAAAAATGTGATATCTGGAATACTAATCATTTGACTATAAAAGACACAAGGCTTCAAACTTTGAGCCTGTAAAAAATTAATGCAAATGACATGACACACCAACTTCGATGAAACCAATAGGGAACGTGGTTCTCGAGAGTTGATCGATTTCATTCAGACGAACTACAACATTCAGTCAAGAATGGATTCCGAAATGGATTAGTGTATCATCTAACAGGTACGTTTAACTTCTGATCCTGTAATATATAAATAATGAAATGTTCTCCATGCGAGGTATGCAAGTCTCAACTTCAAACAGGACCGCCGAAGTAAAAACGAAATTGTGTAGTCCTAGAACCTGTTATGGACATTCATGAGTAAAAGCCAGCTTTTATGATTTCTCTGAATTTTCCGTAGTATGCACGATATCCTATGCACGTTTGGGAAGAAAATAACACACTTATAATAACAATACAAACTATTTGCTCACATGGACACGAATGGGCTCACATGTACTCTGTTGCCAGAATGCGCACCTGAGACAGCGTTGGTGACATTGTATATTATAATCATTATATTCGATTATGAAATGTGATTATAATCATTTGATAAAATGACATCGATTCATTTTACAATCCTACTAGCCTATTATGTAGAGTTATAAAAAAATAATAATAATAAATAAATAAAAAACACTTTTCAATTGGGTGAGGAAGCTGGCGTTTTGAGTGGGATTTTCACCCTGTCAAGCCGGTGGCTATATGCCACTGCAATAGAAGCATCTTATGGTATTAAGGTTATCGATTAATCGATCACTAATTTAAATGAAGGTCGATCATGGGAATTTGAGTAAATTCACATCCCTAGTTGGCATTACAGTATTTTGGCCTCAATATCAATACCAGGGGAAGTATAATAAATTTTGATACCAACATGATACTTTCTCAATAAATAAATAAATAAACAAATTTGAACTAACCGAATACCCAAACTCCTACTTAGTGCCAAAATACAATGTCATACTTTCCATGAACAAAAAGGTAAACAGAATAAATAAGGAACTAAAGTAAAACAGGGTTTCATTTAATACACATACAAAAAAAAACCATGTGTATTAACAAATGTGCATAACAAAAACTTATGTTATGACCATAAGATAAGCTAATAATAGAACCCTGAAGTGGAACATAAAGGTTATGATTGCATTTTTCCTTGTATCTCCTCTGTAGAGTATTAGATTTTGCAATCATTTGAGCCATGAGTCTGACTTGTTTGTTGCCTGCTCAGCTAGCTGGCATTGTTAAATGCAGAAAATCTTCAAAGTATGGAGCCAGTCTAAATTTTAAAATGCGACTGGTTTTGTTCTGTGGTCACTACAGCAGCAGTTTTGGTGTTTGCGGTGGTAGTAGTAGTAGCTGAAGAGGTTACTTTGTCGGTCACAACAAAGTAAGTAGACATAGTTTTACAGCTGATTTGTGGCTATCGCACTCCATTCGAGATTTAACAGCATTGACACCCATTGTACTTTTTACAAACACTATAAAATCCTTCTAACATTTTGACCACCAACAGGCTGCAACCACATCCTAATTTTTTTGCCTTCCAGCCACTTTTGCTGGAATTTGCAGTTCCCCATTTCTTTGTGAATTTACGAAATTGACATTTTCTGCTCCAAGTTTGACTCGTCCAGGTACCAGCATGCCGCTGTCCAAACATCCGCCGTTACGTCAATTTTGCACCGGCCGGAGGCAATTACCAAACTGGTTATGTGTGTTTATCACACCAATGTACAAATTTTGCGACAGCAAATCAAAGTTATTAATTAGTCAAAATAAATTGGTAATATTTTTTCTTAGATATTAATGTATTAATAAAATTGTAAGCTTTTTAATGTCATTTAAGAACTTAATTTTCACTAAATTCATTTAATGACAATGCTTTTCAATACCCAACTGAAACCCTGTGGTCTATAGTCATTAAAACCTCTGTGCAATCATTTTGATGTCAGGACATTTTCCATAGTACAAAGACTTTGTTCAAACATTAATAAATTTTGTGCTGTTACAATCCACTCAACTGCTCTGGCCAAGCCCTCATGATTCTGAGACAGATGTAATCCAATCCTGTAGTGTTGCTGAATAAAGTCTTTAAGAGATTTTCCCTCATTTGACTATCTGTCATTATGATCGTATTCACCACCACACCACTGGATATCACGTGTTATTTATGAATACTGATAGGCAAGTAATTCATGGTGGATTAAATAAAATGTAAAAAATTTAATAAAAAAACAAAAGGACACAGAGCTGCCACAATAATAGGCAAGGAGAGATTACCCATGTGCTGATCTCACCCATGAACTCCCTCTATAGGGAACAATTACATGAATAAAAAGACTGCGTTTAATGACTTTAAAAATGTTTTAGCCTTAAAAGTGAATTAAACAATTCTGATCATGTTTTTGATTTGAAAAAAATATTGTTTGGGAAAACAAGGAAAACTTCACAAATAATTTCAAGAAACTTTATAACCTGTTGTGTTACTCTCTAGGAAGCATGTACAGCATATGATTGCATTTAATTTAACTCAAATACTTTTATCCCCTGCACCTCAGGGAAAGGTACAAAACTTTACGACAAGAATTCAAGTTTCCACATGTTTTCTTGTAGTAATGTAGAACATGAATCCCAGTGTAAAATTTTACTTGTACTGTACTTTAGTGGGCACTTTAGTTACACTCTGTGCCAAAAAGCAAACTTGAAAATTTTAATTTACCTCCTGTCAGACACTTCACTGAGAAAAGGGCTTAGTGACCCTGAGTCAAGTTCTAGAAGAGAAACTGTCTCATTGCTGTCAACTTCCACCATCAAAGAAACTGGGGGCTGCGTTGTGTTTTGGACTACTGTGTCATCAGCTGAAAGACAAATGGTCAAGCAGTTAAAATATATAATATTATACAGTATAACATGTAACTGATCAATTGTTCAAATATTTATGCAAAAATTAAGAACATGTCTCCTTCACAAACAGATTTTTATCCAAGACCTACTCAGTTTCTGCAGGAGACTTGTTCTATATTTTTGGTTACCACACATATCCCCGAGTATAAACTGGTTTCCTACATTACACTACTCTGTGACAACAAATCACCAGCTCTTGTGGAAAAGCCAATTCCCTCTAACCATTCGATTGTATATGTGGAAATATAATGTTTTGATTTTATTCATGTGAAAAGAACTCTTTACTTTATTTGACAAGGAATGACCCCATAGGCCAATGGGACTGAATGGTATAAGCAATAATCCACTTTTACTTATTGTCCACTCCTTCACTACAGTTCACTTGTTTTACACAGAAGGTCTATCTCTGACAGAACTAATGCAGTCCTTACCACTGCAACATGATGCCTCTGCTGATTTCCCTCCTTCCTGCTGAATTGGTGTTCTCCTGGAATTTTCCAAACGACCTCTGACTTGAGCAATTAAACGGGAAAACTCACCACTGTGTTGTTTCCCTAAGAAAGACATTGAGAAAGATTAGCATGGTTAATATAGTTGAATGTTTCATTCATTCAAACTGGAATACAGAATTAAGGGGTTTGACATAATGCCAGAACAGAACTATTAGACACAGTTAGGTTCTAAACATAAGTTAACAATAATTGCGCTAAAAGCACATAAATCAATAGGAAAATAAAGACTACACGTGTTGTACAAAAATCCAAAGATAAACCAACATAATAAGTTGAAGTTTAAAAATCAGAGCTGATCTTGACTAGTGACCATGATGAATGTGATCTTGTATTTCCTTAACACATGGAGTTCACACTGAATATGATATGACTGAGTAATGTTTTGCATATGGAATTACTGCAGTTTGTTAAGAAAAAGAAAAAATCTAAACTGATAACATGGTAAAATGATATAAACTATGAGGTTATTCACAAGACCTAAAGTTAAACGTTAACGGATATATAAAGTAGCCATGTATGTGAAACACTTTGTCCAAAATGCCTTTCTTTGGACAGGGCTGTTTCATGTACTACAGTATTACAGAGCCTTGCCGAGGGCAGCGATGGTAATACAGTAAAAAGGAAATCTGAGAAAAAATGTTAACATTACACCACACATTTCTAGATGCAGTGCAATTTTTGCAATATTATACATGACATAATACATGATAAAAAAACCAATAGAAAACAGTACATCTGTATTGATTTGTTAAACAAGTCACAAAAGTCTAACCACAATTAAATGCACTACCACAGCAGTGTCTTTCCCAAAACGGTTGTCATAAAACAGACACCAAAATATAATGAAAACCCTGATATTCGGTTGTACTGTTATCACAAATTTTCCTTCCCTTATTCTCAATGTCACTGCTTATCAGTGCTCCAGCTTGGCCTTGTGTACTATCAACCATCTCTCCTTAAAAATATCCTTGAAGCCGAAAATGTTTCAGCCAAGGAACCTTAAAATTAAACATCTCAGTTTCTATCTTTCTCCTAATAAAGCCAAAATGGGGAAATATCATGTGTCACATAAATCAGAAGGTACCATCATATACAGCAGGATCTTGTGCCTGGCTGGAACTGGAAGATGTGGTGATGTAGAGACGTGCGCAAATGTCACATTGCCTACACTGAAGAAATGCCACATCTCAGCTCCTGATGTCAACGGTTTTACATTTGTTTCTGTGCAAGACTTGGATATTGCCTTATTACAAGGTTTTTTTGTGATACCGCGATTGATACAGTAATATACTGAGATTTGTTTGCTTTTAATATTGATAGATGTGTGTTAAAAATAAATAAATGATCTGAAATGTGCTCGTTTTATAAATATTCTAATTTCTGTAGTAACAATTCACTCAAAAGGGACATATATGGTGGAAACTCCACATAATCTAAGGCTAAAAATAAAGTTTCGAGAGAGAGACTGGTGATTGCTGCCGTAACAGAAGTGATAATAGGAACTAATGTTACATTCCATAACATTAACAATAAATGGTTAAAAAGCAGGGAGAGTCATTGATTAATAAATTATAAAATGTTACTGTTAGCAAATCACTGTAGTACAAGAGGAATAAAATGCTTTGAGATGTGCTGTTAAGGGAAAATAATCCACTCTGGGGATTTTTCCACCTCACCTTAGAGTGATTATTTTTCCTATAATATCATGCTTCATCATATTTTGTTCCTTACTCAGAATATGCCATAGCATTATTGTAGTGCAGTGGATCTCTGCACTACAATAAAATCTGTTGTGCTTAGGACTTCTGCAATCTGCAGTCAAGAACCACTGTTCTAGTGGCTGATAAAGATTAATAACAACGATATGACCTACTAGCCTTAAAATGTGGAAAGAGTCACGTAACACAAACAAACCCATTTTAAATATCGGTGGAGTTAAGTGTGAAAATCCTCAGTTTGAACTCGAGTATTTCTGTAAGGCAGGGTTTTAGACAGTCTGGAAACTGCATGTCGGCACAAAATCTATTGGAAATGACTGTCAGATTTCTGCAGTTTCTCTTCGCACTACTTTGCATGTGACCTTCAGTTCAGCACATCTGCTTATTATGTTTGACGCCACTTATTCCATTTTATTGTAGACACCAGATGCCACACAAACAGTGTAATGCAAAGCAGAATAAGAATGCAACATTTTGGATATACATTTGTTTTAGTACGACGCTGTCCACAGAATTACTGAAATCAAATTTATTTTGACCTCGAGCTCGGTGCCTCATCGATGAAATAATCAATACAGATCAAAGGCACACAAACGCGCACAAAAAAACCCCAAAACAACACGCATTTGGGAAAAGTGTTATTAAAATATTTAGTATGCACTACTTTATAACAATTTTTGAAACTGATGAATAATAAACAATAACCCTCACACTTGACCTGTACTATTATGTGGGATGAGGCACGCTTTTAATACTCGCTTGATTTTTAAAAAGACAGGCACAGCCATCGGTTAGCGGTTTTTCTGGAATCACAATAATGTACAAACAAAAGCAATCATGAATTTAGGCATGTGTGTACTCAAACCTCTAAACAGCAGTGAACATTCCCTGCTGACAGAAACCATGTTTAATCTCCAGCGTAACGAGCACAGACAGCAAAACCAATAGGGGTTAATTCATATTTTTGGTGATTCCATTCTTCCTAAGGCATGTCAGAAAGGTTCAGCTGTCTGATGCAGGGTCAGAGAGTATGTTTTTCTAAACGCTGCACACATTTTAGCCGAAAAAGTTTGATGGCGATTAAAGTCATATAAAGGCAATGAACACTGAAGGTTCAGTCAGTGAAAAAATAAAAGGGTTATAACTGTTCATGACCCATGGATACCTATTTGAGTAAAGAGTTTAACGTCCATGTTGTTCACATTTCCAACTGCACTGACCTACACACCACCATAAAGCAAATTCAGAAAGAAGAAATGAATCAATTTGCACCATTCTGTTTGACCAGCAAAGATGAACTATGACTCACCAATACACTTCACAATGTCAGGGTGTTTGTGTTCACTCCCTTCACATTCATTCTCAAGCTCATGTTCCCATTCATCATCACTTCCACCAAGCCAGTGAGTGACTCATCATGCCTTTCACTGATTATTCAAGAAGTTATCTCGGCAGGTCTGTTATTTATAGAGACCCCCTGATGCTGCACATCAATATTTCAACATCCTTCCTAACGTGATTATCTTCCAACAAGCTTGATTACACATGTCAAACACCAACCAGCTTCTTCTTTACTGCAAAAATAAAATAAATCACACTGAAATGATTCTTAAGCCATTTCATTTCTTTTATTTACTTCGGGAAGCAGGGCATTTGGTCAAGCTGCAGAAAAGAGTAAGCTTCAGCTTAAAGACGTGAGCTGTGCTTTAGATTTACAGCCCTGTGAAGGGTGGAGTTTGATATGAAGCTCATTTCAAGGTTCTGTACACAGGATACTTGGAAGACATGGGAGTAAGCATAGCCCGTCTACATTCTCCAAGCACTCAGAAGACTTATAGGATCAAGAATGAGATTTGTTTTTAATTTATTACTGCACTCCGTTAAAATGCCCGAGTGTGAGTGTATCATACTATATACAATATACTACTATTGCGTCCTTTTGGAATGTGCAAGCTGTTCAGTGTCTTGCCTTGTTAAAATATTGAATTAGGGGATTCTTGCAAGGTGGTGGTGAGCAAGATAGCAATGGACACTGCAATACATTTAACTTGTATTCTTTAAAAACTTGACCTGGCAGGAAAAAACAAACAAACAAACAAAAAAAAACAGAGTGCACTAAGATACAGAGTGCACTAAGATACAGAGTGGAGATCTGTCCCAGAGCCAAAAATAAATCGCATATTTAGTCTGTTTGCACTGGGCCCTGGTCAGTCACGCTCAGCTGTGGAAAACCACATTCAGGTAACGTTCAGATCGACCTCTAGTGTGGTTCTGAATACAGTGGTTGGGGGAGGGATAGTGATTCGATCTTGAATCATCCAAACTGCAGGAAGTGTTTGGTGTGTATTTGGGATGCAGGAGACATTTTTATACTGATGGAAGTTGATAAAATGAATGATTAATGCAATGTGTTCTGGTCCTGACGAGCAAAAATAGGAAAACGGTGGACGTGACAAAATATACAAAATATTTCTACCATTATCTAGTAATGTATTGATTCTTGGCTCTGTGTTCTCTCTGGTCAGGTGATTTTTATGATTTCTATGGCCACTTGGTAGAGCATTGTTTACCTTTTATGATGCTGTATTTCTGACCAATGAATAAACAAGGGCCTGGGTGTGATTTTTTGTTCTACATGCCCTCCAGCCAGCGTTTTTTTTTTTTTTTTTGCTTTTTGGTTCCTTTAATGCAGTGAGAAAGGAACCTAAACCAAGCAGTACATATAAACCAAACCAAAGGTACCAAAACACAGCAACTGGACTAATAAGCATAACAATGCCGAAAGAGACATACAGTCCCTTCCTAAAGTATTGGAACAGCAAGGCCAATTTTAATTTTTTTCTGCTATACTTTGAAGATATTTGAGTTTGAGATCAAAAGATGAGTGAGACAGCAGATCAGAACTTAATTTCCTCATATTTACATCAAAAGGTGTTAAACAACTTAGAACATGGCACCTTTTCTGTGAACCCACCCATTTTGTCAAGTGATCTAAAAGATTGGATCACCTGACTAATGGTGTTTCTTGCCACCCAGGTGTGCCCTGTTAAATTGATTGCTTAAAGAGTTCATAGCTCTGAGTGTCTACTCTTGGTTTGAGACCTAGGTTTTGTCTGTGAAGACTGCATTTGCTGTTAAAATGGATAAACCAACATGCAGACCAGAGAGCTGTCTATGGGAGAAAAGCAAGCCATTCTGAATCTGAGAAAAGAGAAATTCTATCTGAGCCAATGCACAAGCACGAGGCATAGCTGGTACAACAATTTGGAATGTCCTGAAAGAAAGTAACAACCAGCCATGGAACAGGTTGCCCAAGGAAAACAATTGTTGATGACAGAAACATTGTGAGAGCTGTGAAGAACAACCCAAAAACAACAGCTCGTCTTCAAAAAAGATTTCAAATGCAGAAATGTAGAGGCTATACCACAAGATGCAAACGATTCGTGAGCAGTAAGAATCAGAAGGACAGCTTGGAATTTGCTAAATAAAAAATACAGAGATGAGCCAAAGCGATGGAAAGGTTAGAATGTGGAGTAAGAAAGGATCTGCTCATTATCCAAAACAAAGAAGCTCATCAGTCAAGCATGGTGGAGATAGTGCCATGGCTTGGGTTTGCATGGCTGCTTCTGGAACAGGCTCACTAATCTTTATTGATGATGGACATCATGATGGTAGCAGCAGAATGAATTCAGAAGTCTACAGAAGCAATCTTTCTTCCAATTTACAGAGAAACACATAAAATCTAAGTGGAAGAACTTCCTCGTGCAGCAAGACAATGATCCAAAAATCACTGCCAACACAACAAATGACTTCATCAGGGGAAAAAGTTTAAGGATTTATACTGGCCAAGTCAATCACCAGATAATTGAGCATGCATTTCACCTCCTGAAAAGGAGACAAAAGAGACCACCCAAAACAAACAACTGGAAGAAGCTGCAGTACAAACCTGGAAAAGCAACACTAAAGAAAAATGTAACAGGTTAGGTGATGTCAATGGGCGCAAGCTTAATACAGTTTTTGCAAGCAAGGGTTATGCAACCAAACATTAAGTGTAATTTACTTTAATTTACTTCAAGACTAGGTTTTCCTAAACTCTTGCCATGTTTTAAGTTGTTTAGCACATCTAGATGTAAACATCAGGAAATCTAAGCTGAAATTCTGATCTACTGTCTCATTCATCTTTTGCTCGCAAACCCAAATGTCTTCAATGTATAGAATAGTGAAAACAACAGAATTGGCCTTACTGTTCTAATACTTTTGGAGAGAACTAATGAGTAAAGGCCATTCCCAACTCTTTCTTAGTTAACAGTGTTCCCATGTCCCTTGCCCAGTCCTGTGTATAATATGCACAGAATAACAGACTAGAATAAAACAGGTCGAGCTAATCTCCTTTAACTCGAGAGCTAACGTAATTTAACATGATTAAAAGTCCCAATCAGAAGCCAAAAAGTTTCAGCTATGAGCTCTAGTGTTTAGTGTCTTTGTTCTCAATATGTTGAACTCAGCGGTGACTGTGTGCTGTGTTGGCAGCAGATGTATATGACTGCTGTGCTCCGTGGCTTATTTAGCTGGCTTTCATCAATGTCTCCACATACCTGCGTGTTCCTGATTCTGAAAAGTCATCAGTCCATGCTAATCATCCGCCTAGTAAAAATAGTCTTAGTGACAGGCAGTCTGCTCAGCTGGTGTGTGTAAAGTATAAAGTGCAGAGGTTGGAGAAAAATCTGTTGCTCAATGCTCACTAGAAGCCACCTGAGTTAATTAGGTAATTACTAAAAACTTAAAATCGCTCATTTAAAAAAAGAAAAAAAAGCTTTTTATTTAATTACTAATCAAGACTCAGAGGTTAAAAACATGCCACATATCTCTCTTTAAGAAACCTCAGATCTCAGATCTACTTCAATAATACAAAGCTACTATTTTCCTATGTAAGTGGAAAAAAATGGGGCTTTACCTTTGACATAAGAAATAAAATGA
>JAOUWY010000030.1:18132918-18143757 GCA_025728095.1 Prietella phreatophila
ACACACACACACACACACACACACACACACACACACACACACACACACACACACACACATATATATATATATATCCAATTAAATGTATATCCAAAACTTTTGCAAAACATTCACAATTATTCAGTTAGCAGACGCTTTTGTCCAAAGTGACTGACAAATGAGGAAATACAAGCAAAGTGGACAACAATACAAATAGTGCTACCATACAAAATTTAGAATTGAGTTCTAGAGAAGCAAAGTGTACAGAGTAGAGGTAAGAGCTAGTTTTTTGAAACTCGTGCCAGATTCTGCTGTCGGGATTGAGGTTGGAAGTTCATTCTACCACTGAGGGACAGTTATTTTGAAGGTTCTGGAAAGAGACCTCATGCCTTGCTGAGTAGGCACTACTGAGCGTCGGTCGTTAAACGATCGCAGATTGTGTGAGGGAACGGAAGCCCAACAGACTGTGTACTTTTGTGGAAGGAATAACAAGCCTGATTTGTTTCTGTTAGAATCACAGTATGGAATCAGTGCTTGCTAAAGTGGTCAGTGGCCTGCGGGTTGCCTCGGATTGTGGAGATTTTTCAGTTTTGCTTCCGCTGGACTGGAGTGCAAGACTGTTGAGTGACACTACTGACCATGATATTTTAACAGCCAGGCTGGAAAACATGGTTGGATTATATGGACTTCGGGGTGCCCCAAAAGTCTCCATAGAAGTCTCATGCATGATGTGCTTGCCATGTTTCCTGTTAAAGTACATCGCAACCTTGTGACAGCTTCCTGATCCAGCCATGAGAATGACTTCAAAAGGTATTCTTAAAGGCTATTTGAAAAAAAAAATAATAATAATCTAAACTAAGTATCAAAAATTTTGGAAGATTTTTTACTGAAAAGTGTTCACTTCTGGGACACCCTTGGGGGGTGTCCAATTACCTCTGACTTTCTGTGCATAAGAAAATTAACCAACTTACGGTAATCTGAGTGCAACTCTTCAATTTCATTGGCTGTGTGGTTTTTACTGATGACTATAGCCTACAAAGGGGAAAAGAGGAAACATTAGTTTGTAGCAAGAGCAGATTTTTAAAGACATAACAGATTGGCATGCATAATCGACACACGCCACTGAGACAAATTCAAGACGATGCACATACAGGTTTTCTTTTACTGTCCAGCTGATTCCTCATCCTCTCATTGTTTTCAACCTCTCTAGCAATGTCCTCACCTGTCAGAATGAAAAAGGTATATTACATTAAGTATGCAATGACTGACGTTTTACTGACCATACTGAGATTACAGTGATGTAAAATTCTTTAACTAGAAGACTGGCAATATATTGATGGGGAATTCCAGTCTTAATACCAAAACTGAAAAATGGATCACTAACAGGTTTCGCCGTTGCACTGCTATAGAACGTCCCAATATGCTCAGGCCAAAAAAAAAGGCAGTATGACAATATCAATGTGAAAAATTATGTCACAAAACACTTTCATCGTTAACACTTTGGACGTCATCTTCAAAAAAATTTTTTTTACAAACTCTGGAAGCTGATTTAATAAAGTTTTCTGCTGTCTGAATCATTAAAATTGGAAAAGTACATTTCTGCAGACATTAAACAAGAGTATCAGATTTCATTTTAAAGTGCTGTTAAGCATATATCATGAGGCAAGTCGTGTATTCAAGAAATGATATTTTTTGTCATATCGCCCACCCTTAACTGGCAATGAGTACAAGTACGATTAGGTGTAATCAGATAAACTGAGCCACGGATGGGTTTTAAACCCTTTTTTTTTTTTACAAGCCATATACGTTCATTTCCCATTTTTACCATTTCAGAATATTAAATGTCATTATCCTTGCCCTAAAACAACAACAACAACAACAAGAAAAAAATTATAGCAATTAGTTGCCTCAACGATTTTTGGCTCAGTCAGGAGAAGAATTTTTTCATCTACAGCAGAGGTTCTCAACCTTTTGTAACCAACACCCCCCCTCCCCCCAACCGAACATCCCCGATCATGTGGAACGCCCCCCAATATTGGAGGAGACCAGGTATACTGATTATCTATTCTATATTGAATCTATTTAGCTATATATAACAATCAATAATCTGTTTTGATAGATTTTTTTTTACTTTTCAAAACTTTTATGATTTGTTTTAACAACTTTTATGACTTTTAGAAAACTATATAACAGTCAGGTATAGAACATGAATTAACTTTAGGGTGATCTTGAAAATTGATCTTGTTTTTGAACACTATAACTACTTTGAACAAGAGAACTAGGTTGTAATAACGTGGACTATTTTACATGCAAAACATGCTGCATTCCATTAGTCTTGTGTTCTAAAAACATTCACATAAGAATTATGTAAATTGGGAAGGACGCGTCTCGTTAGCCATGACATTGTTAATCAATCAATGGGACATTTGCCCTTGCTTCTTTTTACATTCACGTCCATCAGCTGCAGTGCAAGCAGTGGGATGTGCTGCTCCGGCTCTCAGCCCCTCACTGAACAGAGCAGACGCAGAGAGAGGCGAGAGTGCAGAGGGAAAGCAAGACCTCGCGCTTGCAGGAGAGTACTGCTGATATTTGGTCACTAAGGTTTGTCATTCGGCACTTCTATTTTTGCACACAAAAAAAAAAAAAAACCACACTAAATGGGTCTGAAAAGTCGCTAAGTTGACAACACTGGTCTGCACTGATAGCTAGATAAAAGGCCGGCTAAACTCCGCCTCTCCCCAGCAACAAGAAAATACAGCTGGAGAGGGAACGCAGGGTTTTTAATTTATGCATGTTCTATTTGAAAAGCAATAAAATACACATAGAGTACCCAAATGATGCCCTGTCTGTGTTTATTTCTTTTTAAACAATTTGCGCCCCCCTTCCTATCTCTCCGTGCCCCCTCCGTTGAGAACAACTGATCTACAGCATTTGGCAGATGCCCTTATTCAGAATGAGCTATGCTGAGTTCACACTACAAGACTTCTCTCAGGAAAACCTCAGAATTGCTGACCCTTTACTTGTGATCAGTTGTTTGCTATTGTAGGATGTACACACTACACGACTAGGGCTAAAGTTGTGTAGTGTGCCCTAGGATATGCTTGGTCTGTATCAAAACACATCCTCATGATAGTTAAAAAAATAGGTCAGTGTCTAAGAATACCATCAAGCAAGTAGAAGTTGAATGTAATCAATCCAAACCCTTGAACCTTAATCATGCTATCAGCTTCTACCGCACACTACCAGAGGGAAAAATATAGCCATAAAATGAGACTCTTCTGATAAACAAGGTCACCATCCACGAAAAAAACAACAACAACAACAAAAAGAAAAAAAAAAAAAAAGAGGACCCATTCCAGTTCAAGCAAGACAAAGTCAAAATGTTTGCAAGAGCACAAGATAGCTGACAGTGGTTTTTATTAGATTCATTGCCCTCCACGGCAACTAGAAAATTACCCTTCAGCAAACTTCTAGCCTGTTTATTACACTATATTTAAACACAACCTGAAAAAACACACTGCTTACCTACAATCCCTTTCTCACAGCATGCTCATTCAAGAAAATGTATTTAAATCAGAACAAAGAATAGCCCGTAAAAAATTTTTCCCCTCCTCCATAGGCTAAAAAGATCCAAATATATGACCAAATTTCGATAAATACCGGAGAATGTGTCTCAAGGGAAAATACATTTGGCAAATAATGAGACAAGAAAACCAGTTCAGAAGGTTACATTAAAAAAAATACTTTCTGGGCTTCATCGTTTGTTCCAGTTGATTTATTTTGTCCTCTTATTGACCGATGAAGACGTACTTGATCTGGGGTTGACTGCATCACACTGTGCGTTGTAGATGTGCGTGAACTCCTGGTGCCGTCGGATGAGCTGCTCTCTGGAACCTTGCGTGGACAGATGATGCTCTCTCAGCCTTCTCTTTAGCTCCACTATTGTCAGGAGTGTGTACACCAGTTTAGCTATCGGCCTGCGCTTCTGAGAGCTGACAACAGACACAACCGCCACACAATTGTCAACTTCAAGGCACAGTAAGTGCTGAACAAGAATAAGTGCTGGGACTTTTCAAACCTGTTAAATTATCTTTCCGATGTTAAACAATAAGATTAAACCAATAAGATACAGTTGTGCCCAGAAATTTACTGTACATACCTCTTGCAGAATCTGCTAACTGTTTTGTACTGCCCTGAAAATTTTGAACAGGATGATCAGTGTAAATGGTTATTATTTTGTTTAAAGATCACCCCCCCATATTTAGTACTGCCCTTCAGAAAGCTACAAAAAGACAGTTACATGTTGTCCAGAAGACAAAACAATAACAATTTACACAGATCGTACTGTTCAAAAGTTTACATCCCTCTGGATCTTAATGTATCGTGATGCCTTCTGGAGCATCAGTGAATGTTTGCACCTTTTGTAATAGTTGTGTCCGAGTCCCACAATTGTTCTGTGTGAAAACATGGATCTCAGCATCATATAGCTGCTGTTAGAAAAGGGGTCACATATGCAAAAAATGCTGGAAAAGGAAAGAATGTGCAGGACATGGATGATTTTTCTGAAGAACAGTGTGCAGTTTAACTGCTCAGGACAAACAAGGGACTCATGAACAACTATCACAAAACATAAAAACTGTCGATCATCCAGGTAACAACACAGTATTACTAATAAAGCTTATGTAAACCTGTTTTATGTAAACATCCGTTATGTGAAATAGCTTATTCAGGGCAGTACTACCTAAACAAAATGCCATTTTAAATGATCCCTCTTATTCTTTTTTTAATTATTAACATTTTGCAGATTCTGCAAGGGGTATGTACAGTGTGTATAAAAAGTCTGTTAAAATGGCAGGTTTTTGTGATGTAAAAAATGAAATCATGTCAGAACCTTTTTCACCTTTATTGTGACGTTGTAACAAATATCAAGTGATGTCAAACAAAAAATATCATATGACTGCATTTGCCACACCCTTAGCACGAAGATTAATTTTATTTAACTGGAAAGGAAAAATGATGTCATGTAACACCTTCAGTTGGAAAAAATGTTCACTGAAAGGAAAGGGCCAAACATTTTTTTACCACTTGGGAACCATTCACTGATTATTTCAATAACACTCCACTGACTGTACTTTAAATTTATACTTATGCATTCAAAAGTGTTGCGAGTATATTTGAACCAAGATTGCCCCCTCCCCCCTTATTTATTTGGCAACATTAATTTTACTTTAAAATGCTAAAATGATAGAAGTGTGTTAAACAGGAAAAGAAGATGATGTGTCACTAATTTGTGTTATGTATTTTATTTTGAATAATTTTTTGTACCAAATTTTAGTATAAAGAGAATGTTAAAAAAAAATCTGTGGGGTAGAGTGAAGAAGGCTGTACGCAAAAGACGCCTTAGCCAATTTGACAGTTTTTTGCAAGGAAGAACGGCAAAAAATTGCTCTGTCAAGATGTGCCAAACTGATCGACTTTTATCCAAAAAGATGAGTGATGAAATCTAAAGGGGCATCAGCTAGGTATTCAGTTGAGGGTGTGCAACCAGGTTATTATTTTAAAAATATATAAATAAATACTTTCCCCCTAAAATGATTCCTATAATTTTTCACTTTAATTAATAGGTTAAAATAAAGGGAGAAATGGTTCAGACATGATTTATCTTGGTTTCATTATTTTACATCATAAAAACCTGACATTTAAACAGAGGTCTGTAGACTTTTTATGTCCACTGTAAATGAATGGAGTACAACTGTATCTGCTGTGTAAGACAAAAGCTGAGCTTTCAGAATAAAGACACAACGTGACTAACTCCATTAAGTCACTCATCTATGCCCATTTAGATACACAGGCCAAAAAACACGACGTATTAAACCATACATCATATTTCCATCCATCTGTCATCAATCTCTCTGTGTGCATGTGGAGTGCTGGGATATGCTTCAGGCAATCAGAAAGCTGAAGCACAACCACATTCATCATTCCTTCCATGAAGTTCTGCCGCAAAGCCAATCAGGTCGACCTCAACTGCCAGGGTGGAGAATAATTGGGCTGCATAGAAACACGTTCACATAAACAAAATCCTGGAGACACAACAATCATCTTTTATGATTCTGAGGGCAAATTTTCTGCCTTGGCATGAGGCGAAGAAATAAAGAAATAGTTTAAAGCTGGGATTTGGCCACAATGCTGATGGAAGAAGAAATCCAGGGAGATAAAGAAGTGCTATCTAAAAATGTAGCTGTGTTCAATGATGATAAACCTACCTGAAAATAGATTTGATTTATAAATCAAACATTTATCATTACCATGGGACTCATCTGAAAAGGCAACACCCACCCTTCAGAAACTGGGGGTTGTTTTATTTATTTATTTGTTAACTCTAAAAAGTGGACATATTCTACATGGCGGTTTTCAGTGCTGTTCTCTACAGCTGTGATTAATCTGTAGATGTGTGGGCTTCACCACATCCTCAGACAAACAAGTAACAATGCTTTTTTTTTTTTTTTTTTTTTTTTGCTAGATGTGTGTAAAAACCACCTTCTACTTGTATTACTCGAAGACAAACATGGACACTTACTTTGGCTCTATAAATGCAGAACCAGAAAAGCCTAGCTGGTCAGACCTAAGGGGAAGATAAGCATATATTTTGTAAGACAACGATACAAAAAGCATTATGTAGGCCTATGCAGAAATTCTGTCCGGGTCACTTTAGTATGCTGCCATTGAATGTTGGGTTTGAAAGTCTTCTGCTTCGAGTGTATTCACAACCATAGACCTTATTTTAAAATATGTCATTTTTCACAAACCAGGAAAGCAATACAGTGGCTATATTTTATGAATCTTATCCATCCATAACTATATTTTACGAAGGCACTGCCACGGGAATGCTGCACTTTTACAGGAAGATTATATGACCATATAACAGTAATAACAGTAATGAAAGGCTCCTAATTCCTTTTATGCATGAAAGCTTGTAACACTGCCGTCATTGCTGCTACAGGCAGTTACATTCATGTTTCGGTACAAGTCAGCTTACAGTAATAATACAACTTAATTTCCAAACCTTCTAAGGCTATCCTTCTTCTCCCCACTGGTCAGGCATGTATCCAGATGTTTATTGATGTGTTGTTGATACACTTCCACTCTACACACTGGGCACTCCACTGGAACACAAAAACCAAAGCAGAAACACAATATTGGTAACACATTTGGACAACTTTTTTGTATTACAAAATTTTACAAGTCATGCAAGTCCTTGTGTTTCTGCAGCAAAGAGAAATGGGAAAAACACTCGATTCTATTGTAATTACACAGTCCGTACAGGATTTCACCACTTTTTTTTTTTGTGATTGTTGCAGCCATATATGCTTGATTTTGCTGCGGCTGTTTTCACAGTTTTTTTGCAGAAAACTAATTGAATTGGCAAATCGCAATTGCACAAAATCGTTTGTTGGTAAACTATACATTTTAGCTGTATTAATGCACAACTGTTCGATGCACGTGAATCAGAGTACTTTGGCTGAATGTGCGTTGTTATGACGTCACATGGCACATCTTGGCTCAAATCTGTGTTCATTTTGAAAAATTGCAAGCTCCTCCAAATATTAGAGATGCACAGATCAATTTCGCGCCCGATACCAATAGTTCTGCCTTTTATGCCTTCTTTTAAATGAATAATAATTCCACAATTCTGAAAGAAATACAAATAAAAACTTTATTCTCTCCATTTCAACAAGTTGTTGTTGACCACAGTAACTGGTCTCATAAACAAAAAAAACACATTACTCTAATTAACATTAACACATGAACTAAATTCTGAAGATTAAAGTAAGATTTCTGAACTTATTGAAATGTTATTAATTCATATTAACATTGACTGAAATCTAACCAAAAAAAAAAAACCTCCTGTTAGACTCACATTCACTCACCACAAACAATTCTACATCATTATTCTATTTCACAAGCACTTCTACTTCATCCTTGACATCAAACTGGTAATATAGAATATAAACATTTTTATATATTAACATTAACTGGCTATGAAATATTCTACCCTACAAATATATTTTCCTGTGCAATATATATGTTTGTTGTCAACACATCTTCATTTAAATCTTTCAACAGTGTACTGTTGCTTTAATTCAGCGCGAGCAGTACGGCAAAAAATACTAAATTAGACTCGAAGCTGAAACTCCTGCTTCTTACACTCCTGTGGAAGTTTGTAGCAGTGCAGAGCTTGCAGCGCTTACAAACTGCAGTTTTGTCGTCATTCCACACAAGAGACATCATCTTTACACACAGCACAAAATCGCTGTTTTCCCGCCCTCTTTTGAATGACAGGATGTAATCGGCCCTGATCATCGGATGTTTCTAAACTATCGGCCGATAGCGTGAATAATTGCCTTTATCAGCTGATACCGATTATCGGCCGATACATCAGTGCATCTCTATCAAATATTGCAGAGTTTGCTTGATTTTGCATTCATTTCTGTGATTGCAAAATCCCAGAGGGACTGATTACAGAACTCAAAAGACCAACTTATAAAGCAGTGATTCAGCAGCTTCAACAGCAAAATAATAAAGCAAAAAAGAGTCAGTGTGTGCACACTCAAGGAACAGGGGCAATAAACACAGAGACATTAGATGGAGTGTAAACCTGTATTCAGTTAGTTTAATATATAGGCTGTTTTCCTTTTTTATGTTCATCATTTATTGCTCTCGATGCAAGTTAATTTCATATACACATACCCGATCTATTGTTAGATGATATAATAAAAGGCTCAGAGGACCACCTGCCACAAAACGCAGCAATTTTGAGTCGTCGTAGCAGAGGTGAAGCGACCATGGTTCAGTTCATATCCGCCAGATATGAAAGGCACTTTCCAGAATGTAAATGAAGAAGTAGTCTTAAGCAAACCTTCCAAAGGTGGCATCAGGCAAAGACACCATTCAAATTCAAAACTCATCAGCACAATACTAAACATTTAAAGCCACTGAGAAATTCTCTCCTCTCAGAACTCACAGCACAGGGTAAAATAGACGTAAAAGCAAACATTTGCATAATGAGCTGTTAGAGCTGCATGTGGCCAACAAGAGGAAAGTAACTTTCAGAATGACCTCAACAATATAAAGTCTTACATAAACCGCCGCAACATTTCATGAAATGTACCAAAACCTTTAAAATAAAAGTGCTAAGCAATTTAGAAATCACAGAAGAGCATGCCTTTAAAGTAAAGTATATTTTTAACAACCTGTGCTACATTATTTACATCTCTGCCAAGGAGACTTGTTAGTGTATCACAGTTTTGTAGCAAGGTATGGTGTGGACTATAAAAAACAATCGATTTCCATAGAACAATCAACAAGCTATTTTTGCTAGGGAACAGTTACTCCATAGACAATTCAACAATTTGGCAGCAGACAAAGCTTTCTGAAATCAATGAGGAGCGGAGGCTTTGACTCTAAACAGAGCCCTCCTTGTGGATCAGCGGTCCATCATACTTCTTACCACTTACCAAAGGCGTATGAAGATGCTTTGCCATGCCAGCTTGCATGCACCTACGGCACACTCCCAGCCTAGCTGTGCCAGCCTCCCTGAAGATGGTTATGGCTCAAGAAGTGTTGGATAATGTGACGCAACCCCCATCATCAAATGTACTTTTCTGCATAGCACCTGTGACAACAGGTTTCCTATGCCACTTTGACAATGACTCCCTCTCTCTGGTTATCCTCCAGATGAAGCACTATGCCTAGCTATGTCCTGCCCAAGTGCTGACTACACATGCACTATTAACTCCTTAGTGAAAACTTAAGATAAAGCATTGCATGTGGCACGCACTGGGAATATGTTGGCTATTCTGAACCTAGCATATATGTGCAGCATCTCCAATCACAAGATGTTGCTTGACACCTCACCGCTGAGAATGGGATACACTCTGCCAACTTAATATATACACTATATGGCCAAAGGGAGTCGGAATTCTCCTTGAGGTTGGCATCATGGTGTGTTACTAAGTCCAACCACTAAGTTCTTTTTTGTTTGCCTTTTGTTTTTTTTTGTAAAATACGCTGGTAATGGAACATTACTTTTATTAAAATAGAAATGTTCAAAACAATATAGTGAAAGTTAATGTTTTCGTTAACATTTTCATGGAATTCTCTTTGGATGCGCTACCAGAGGACAGTTTACTCACACATGTTTTGCATAGACACACTTTGATGTGCTTTTAAATGAAATGCTTTTAACCAAGCCAAGGAGAAAACGCAACACAACAAACAATTCAATTCCCCGTTTCGGCACAAAGCACAGATCTACAGGTCTGAAAGTGCCCTAAATATTACATTTAAAATTTGATTTCAGTGGAATGCTTTGGCACCTAAGCATAAACCTGAAGGTTTTCGGTCTTTGTTTGATTGTTTCCAGCAGTCTACAGAATAAAGCGGTGTAATAATTTTGAATATGAGTAATCCAAAACACCATGAATATAGGTGTGCATCACCTTTGACCACAGGTTTAATATCCTGCGATGTGGAGGGAAAAGCATGCATGTCCAGCTTCTCTTCTTTCACTGCTGTGGTCACAGTCACTGCACTCTCTGGCAGGAGAACTCCCTGCACACACACCTCCATGGGCTCCTGTTTCACTGGGTGAAGACCCTTGGAGCCTGACTGTGCTCCTATGGAAGAGCTGATTGGGGCTCGTTTCTGGAAGAAGTGAGTCAGAGGAGTGCCCTCTTTCTTAAGGGCTTTCTGCCTCGCTGCTTTTTCTCCAACGGCCATTGTCGGTGTCTTGGGGGAGATTGGAGGGGACTCAAAATTTGTCTGAGACAGCTGTTGCCTGAAGACACAACAGAGAGA
>JAOUWY010000030.1:18229899-18240235 GCA_025728095.1 Prietella phreatophila
TTTGCTTGTTTTTTTTCCAATGACCCATTTCCTTAAATAAAAATTTTTAAAAAAAAAAAAAAAAAAAAAAAAGCTTGTCATGTTACCAAGAAACTGCAAAGTGCTAAGTCGTCTACCTTGAAGACTTTTATGTGTCGGAAACCGTAAAGTTACATTTTAGGTGTGACTGTTAAATCTCGGACAATGGAGACTCCTCCCCAAAAATGATAAACATCTCCTAACAGAAAACTTCACCATATTAACACTTAGACACATCTTTAATCTGTGTATGAGGATTGGCCACCATACAAGGCCCTGCGTAAGTTGTCTATATGGGAAAAATTATATATTAGAACAATATATAATTTTCTCTCTGTTTTATATCTCTTTTATATCTCTTTCTCTCTGTTTCTTTTCTCTGTTTATATTTGTTTCTATTTCTGTAAAGCCGCTTTGAGACAATGACTATTGTAAAAAGCGCTATACAAATAAACTTGAATTGAATTGAATTGAAAGCTCAGTAGCAGCGCATGAAAGGAATGACCCACGTAATGCTCTTATCATGACTGTAAACTTATCAACAGAAGTTCACAAGACATTCCTTAATTAGACCATACGGGAGTTCAGAGTATTTCGTTCTTAATTTTGCTGCAGATTTTAAAAAAAATTTTCACTGCAACTTGTGGTTTTTTGGTGCTTTTTTGCGGAAAACTACTTGAATTGATGAAATTGCAATTGCATGAAATCGATGCATTGTTTGTTGGTAAATGAGACCTTTTTAGCTGTACTCATGTTCGACAAATGGGAATTGAAGATTGGCTTCAGATGAATGTGTGTTGTGTTGATGTCACATGATGTGCCTTATTGTGGAGTTTACTTGATTTTGTGTTCATTTCTGCGATCGCAAAATCCTGAAGGGACTTAATAATGTAAACGTTTCAGAAAGGGTTAATGGTTCAAAGTCGTAGCTGATGAACAGTAAATGTTCGCCGCTGGAGCAACTGTATGTGCCATAGCATTTTACTCAGCAGTTTGAGTAAGCTTTCATGAGCATGTGCACAGATGGTGTCTGACATCTGCTTGCCAGTGGATGCTCTATTCTCTCTCTCGCAAAGAATGGCACAGCTTTTCTAACCCTACTCAGTGAAAGTACTGAACCTGCCAATGACAGATTGGGGACAAGGCCTCTTCAACCGCTGTGCAATAACTAAGTCGGGTAGCGCAAGAAAATAAATATTTGCCTTTCTTTCCATTTCTTTATTTGTCACTGACTTGTTCGGGATTGTTTGTTCAGCTGAATGAGAATGCAAAGAGAGGACTAAGAGAGGCATTTTTAAATGAGAAAAAAAAACAAAAACTACCTCCTGAATTGTAGTACATTTTGCACCAGTTTTAACACTTTTAACAAATTAGCTCTGGAGATAGACCAAAAACATGCAATTCATATCTTTGCCTAATGAATTTAAATATAAAGTGATAACTGGATATTTATAGTTATAACATTCTCTCAATATATCTTCCATTTCTTCTTAACCCAGATAGAACTTTATAATACTACAGTGGCAATCAGTACTTTTATATATTTTAAAGATCTATTATCATCTAGCAGTGAATAATGCACTGCATTTAGGTTAGGCGTTAGGGTGTTCTCATTATTGCATAGTGCAAGTAGCTCAAATGTGAATTAAACCAGCAGTATACAGTACATCAACATTAGTGCTTAAAATTGGAGTAATCATTTTAGCATGTAAAACTTGATTATTTAGTGTTTAACACTTTCAGGTATATACAATCACATGAAGTGTCACTTCAATCAGGAAAAATGCTCTAAAGAACTAATTTTCCCAAAGGTCTTACCTTGTTGTTCCACACTCAGCCCTTTCTCCTGAAAAGAGGGAAAGAATTATTTTTTTTTCTGTAAAACTGCTTTGAGACAATGCCCATTGTTAAACGCGCTATACAAATAAAACTGAATTGAATAATTTGGGGAGGGAGGGAGGGGAAGGGGGGGGGTCAGAACTATTATAAGATGTTGTGCTCTCAGCTGTAGACTTTTGATGGATTGCGTGTGGGGTTTTAGTGAAAGTGACCCAGTCTATAGAGAGAAAGATGAATGGGTGAATGGCATCCCTGATATATAGACAAAGGAGTGCTCTGGTCGCTGTAGAAACCTTTACAGATCCCTGTGGGGTGCTAGATGCTTCGCAGGGGTGAGAAACAGGAACGTCTGCATGTAGATGTATGTGGTCAATTAACTTGCTGCATTTGTCTGAAACATGGCATCACTAAAAACATATAAACGACTAAAAAAGGGTTTTGAGGCAAAAAGACAGACACACCCACAGTGTGTCTGTCACATATAGTCCCAGCAGCCATCACTGGACCAAAAATATGCTAATAGAAAAAGAGGTCCCTTCACTGAACAGTGGTGCACAAGGGACAATAAATGAATCCTATGGCTATAAAATGAATCAGAGTTTTAAAATAAACAAGTGTTGAGCAACTGCTTCAAATAAATATGATCTAGGCCATTATATTTTGTATCACCAGTATGAAATAAAAAATACAAGGGAAAGTATCATTTTACATTTTTCTTCTGCCAAATGTAGAAAAAACAGAAGCAGGGTAAAGACATTTTTCTCCGAGTGCTATAAAGCATTCGTGTGAAGAAACAGTGCATTTCCTGTTAGTTATTTTCCAGAGAAATAGCTCAGCTGAAGCGCCATAATAATAATCCCTGTTATAAAGTGTCCAGCCCTATTCACCACTTAATGTTCTCTTTTTGTAATTCCATATCCAAAAGACCTACTAGGATAATTTTACTCCAAATAATTCTACTTGCTTATCTACTGTGAATGTCACTGAGGAGTTTTTCTCAGAGAAATCTTTTTTGAGCAGCCAGCCGAGGAGGAAAAAAATCATTCAGAAGTTGCTGGTTGAGAAGGAGCCCAATTTGAAACCTCATTCCATTTTTTCAGATTGCTGGAGTATGCCTGAGTTAGCTTTTAGACTTTTGGCCATGTCCATAGATATTGTGATGACACCAGCTGGCGTACCTCGTCAACCATGAGGATATCACTACAGCTGAGTGCACCTAGTAAGCCAGATCATCTAATACATCTAGGATCAATTAGGTGAATAATTAAAAACAGGGGTTGTACCTGCAATCACCATATGTCTCACTCACACACACACACACACACACACTCACGTTTAGCTTGTGGCCAAAACAGGACCCAGACGTCTAGCCCTCCCTGTCTGGTCTGATTTGGTGTAAATGAGTGCCAGGGCTGCTGAATAGCAGGGGGGAATATTTGTCTGGGAACATCCATACGCATAGCAGGTCTCAGCTGGGTTCTTGCACACTACGCCGCCATTAGATTAAGACACAGCGCACAAGCAGCTGCCCAAACGCTCATGCTGATTGATTGGGTGCAAACTGCCCATAATAGAGCTGCCAAAAAATCAGGATGAGGCTTTCTCTCTATGGAGAATGGTTAGTAAGAACACCTACTTCCTTACACTAGGGTGGCCCGTAAGTGTAAAATATATTAACAAACCAAAATATCATAAAAGCAAATCAGAAAGTGGTAAACGAATCCAAACAAACAACAACAAAATCAAACAAATGTGATGCTCATTGCTGATACTGGCTACAGTGTGCGCCATTCTCAGAGACCTTGAAAGCCTGACGATGTTTACATTAAAATGACCATAAATGGACGTCCTGATGATTATGTATATGTATTACCATATACATGTACAGTTTATTATACAATACACTTTTTATACACATTATTTAACCCCCATTGCAAATCAGGTTTATTGTCAACATTTACAGACTTTCAGCTGTTTGCAATGAACAAAGCATCCATCCATCTTCTACTGCTTACTCCTTCTTCAGGGTTGCGGGGGAACCTGGAGCCAATCCCAGGGAGCATCGGGCACAAGGCGGGGTCATCGCACATCGCAGGGCACAATCGCTGGGCATAATCGCACATCGCAGGGTACAATCACATACACACTCACACACCAATTCATACACCACGGACACTTTAGACATGCCAATCAGCCTACCATGTATATCTTTGGACTGGGGGAGGAAAGCGGAGTACCCGGAGGAAACCCCCGCAGCACGGGGAGAACATGCAAACTCTTTATTATTATTCAACCCCTCTTAAAATTATTCAACCCCTTCATGGCAAGCAGCTTTAGTACTTAGTAGAGCACCCTTTTACTGTTATGACCAAGATGCATAGCCAGACTCCAGCTTCTGGCAGCATTTCTGAGGAAGCCTATTCCTCATGAGCAGTGGCCTTCAGTTCAGTAATGTTCTTGGGTTTGCATGCTGCAACTGCCTTTTTCAAAACTCACCACAGATTTTCTATTGGGTTCAAGTCAGGTGACTATGATGGCCCTGTAGAATCTTCCAGGACTTCTTCTGCAACCAAGCCTTGGTGGAATTTGAAGCATGCTTGGGATCAGTGTCCTGTTGGAAAGTCCAATGACGCCAAGCTTCAGCTTCCTAATAGACGGCATGATGTTTTCTCCTAGGATTTCCTGATGCTTCAATGAATCCATCTTGCCTTCCACATGCTGCAGGTTTCCAGTGCCAGAGGTTGGAAAGCAGCCCCAGAGCATCATCGAGCCACCACCATGCTTGACTGTGGACAGAATGTTCTTTCTTTATTCTTCTTTCTCCAGACATACCGCTGATCCATTATGCTGAAAGGTTCCTCAGAACAGAATGTCCCAAAATGTCTGTGGCTCATTTATATGATTTTGAGTCAACTTTTCTTGTGCTTTTGGGTCAGTAGTGGTGTACATCTTAGTAGTGCTGGAGTTCTGGTATGGAAACCTTCTGAGTTTAGCCTTACTGTACTCACTGAAACCTCAGTGCATGTTGCCACCAAGTCTTGCTACAGGTCTTTTGCAGTCACTTGAGGGTTTTTCACAACCAGCCTTCTCAGAAATCTGGTTGCAGCCATTGATAGCTTCCTTTTTCTGTTCTGTCCAGGAATTTAAAGTATTTTCTACCCCTAGCCAGTTCAGGTATTTCATAAACTGAGGTATTTCAAGCACACCTGGTGCAACTAATGAAGCCTTTGATTAGTTGCATCAGGTGTGCTTGAGACAACACCTGTTTTGCATATTAGTGCTGTTGTGAGAGATTCTATTCAAGGGGTTGAATAATTTTGAAACTGGCGAAATAATGATAAGTTGCATTTTCAGTTGAATTTGGGGAAACCACTCAAAGCATTTCAGTTGCTCTTGTTTGGTTTGTTCATTGCAAACAGCTGAAACTCCATAAATTTTGAAAATAACCTGATTTGTTTAATAATTTTGATTGCAACTGTAAAGTGCTGCATTTAAAAAAAACTGTTGGATGACACTATTTGATGTCTGTCAAATAAAATAATTTTTTAAAAACATTTTAAATAAAGTTTTACAAATGTTCAAAAATGAAAAGGAGAAAACAAATACACTTAAATTTTTTAAATATTATATACAAAATGTTAACATCATATCACCTGCTATCAGTCAGTTTGGTGAAAAAATAATTTAATAAAAAATATCCATGATATGTTATAAAAGTGTATTTTGACGCGTTATCATGATATTGATATTATATATTTGATATTATGCAGTATATTGCCCAGCACCGACAGAAGCTGGGTTATTCAGAAGACAGAATTACTCATCACTATAATAGCATGAGTAAATTTGCATTAAATCTTTTTTGACAGGCTAACTACATAACAGAGTGAAAAAATGCAGCACTCCAATAAGTATCGGGCATATCGTGCTCAATAAGGACCTACTCTTTCTGTTTTCAGTTAACGCTAATGTGTTTCTGAAATTGCTGTTGTATTTTAGGTGTTATTGTTTTAATATAATTTGCGCTCACATTCTTGTTTTGTTAACGTGTTTTGCACTTACACCATATTACGCAACGTATTAACTCTTTCCTAACTTCCCCCAGTGAGTAGATCGGAATTAGGACCTGGAGAAATGCTGGACCACCATTTTCTTTTAATCACCCATTTGAACCACAAACACTCTTTAAAGACCAGGCGTGAGAGGAAGCCTTTTAATGACACTCTTCATTAAAGTGCTGGCTCTCTCTCTCTTAATTTGACATTATCCTGCAGTGACCAAAGACATAAAGAGAGACCTTTGCACAAGGCCTGACACTTGGCATTTAGCGCTCGTTATGCAAGCACTCACCTTCCCCCAACGTCTGCTTCAGGAGGTCGTGCTTGGCCTGCAGTTTAATGATGAGGTTGCTTCCATTTAGGTACTCTTTGAATTTCTGCACACACAGATGATGATGTTAGGGAGCTAGTGATTATAACACAAGCTGACAGTGACACAGAGGATAGAGTCGCTCGCTATGGCAGATAAAATTTTGTTGTGTATTTTGCACGGCAATAATTCAATACGTTCTCTAAGAAGTTTAATTTCCGTTGTTGTTGCTAAGGCACGAAGCCTCGTCCTGAGAGTTTTATGATTTCATTTACGATATGAGAACGCTGGATAGACTTTCATTTTCAGTGTATCAGTTCAAGACATTGTGTTCTATGATTAGATTACAAAAGTGATATCTTGCATAGTAAATAAAAAAAAGACAGATTATTTTATAATTTATACTACATACCTGTGGGCCTCAATATAGGGTCAGGGGAAAACCAGCGGTTCAATGAAGCAGCAGGTCCATAATTTTTTGTCAGAGTACTGAGTTTTTATAGTTTAGTATAGTATACTAGTTTACTACAGTACAGGACAGTTGGACATCCTGTTCCTGTTTTACTGGTCATTTGAATTGAATGGCTTTAATCCAAACCTCACTAACTAACCTCAAACATGAGCAGGCCTATAAATAATCATAAATCTTATGATAATTTAAAAAGTTATATATTCAATAATGAAAAGCTCTATGTTTGAGCCAAACAACATTTCATTCCAGAACATATAACACAAAATAAATAGCTCAAGCATACATATAAATAATTAGTTGGATTATGTTTATAAAATAAATCTATGCTGATGAGTTCTAGGGAATGTATTATACAGTTAAAGGGCTGCAAAAAGAATGAGAACCCTGCTATATACTAAACTGCTTGTGCAATAATAATAATAATAATAATAATAATAAAAAACTTAATGTGCTCCTGCATGAAAATAAATCAGCAGGATGCTGGCCTTTATCCAACACTGTCCCTCCCAAATACCCTTTATTGTCTGTGCTGAAAGACCAGGGGCATGAGGAAGCCCTTCCAGAATAACTGTAAAATGCACAGGTCCAAATCTGTATTCAATGAGCATTATAGAATACTAGGACATTTCAGGATTTTAATTTGCAACAGCATGTTAAACACAAAAAAATTGCAAGGGCTGGAGTAACTAAACATTAAGAAAGAAATTAGACACACAATATTTTTTTTGTCTGCTAAGCTTACTGAAGTAAATACATTTAACATTTTAAATGCATTTAAAGTGTATTATCGTAGAACTTACTCATGGATGCTGTCAAATCTTTGAATCAATAAATAAAAATAATAAGAACAAGGCTTTACATAAAAGTTCCCTTAAGCAACATTATTTAACACAATTCATATTATTTCAGAACTGAGGCTGTATAGTGAGTTTTAATATTTAAGCCTGGAAACCAGCGTTCATTTAGTTGTCAACATTTATTAACATGTTTTAATTTAATTACTTCTAACTTATGTGGACTCAAGGGATATTTAGTCATGGATTGAATAAACATTATTCAGAGCAGGTGATTTTGTTAAAATTTAAACAAACATCACATAATATGTGTTAATGTACTTGTATTTATTACTTTGTCATGTTACTTATGATTTATTGATGCTGAGGTTCATTATTAATTTATGAACGTTATTAATGTCTAATGCAGTAAATAAGGCTAGTTAAGGAAACCTTTATGTAAGGCATTACCAATATGACTACTTTGAACACAGCGTCTGACTCACTGTGAAGTAAAAGAGCTCGGTCTCCTGCTGGTTGGAGCGCCTCTTTGCGATGTTCAGTTTGCTCATGTAGCCTTCAGACGCCACTGATTTAACAGACTCTGTGGATCGGCTGTGCTGGAAGGCATCAGACACGTCAAAGTCCTCCACAGTCAACATGTCCTGCAGCGTCTGCATTGTCGCATCCAGAGTCTTGCGCACCTGAGCAGCAAAAAACCCCAAAACGTGACACATCGTTTAACAGCAACACTTTAGCTCATCTGTATCTGTTCTGAAATCCAGTCTATTGCTGTCTGTTTGCATTGCTAATTCCCATATAATTCCCAATGTTATAGTTAGATCAGTCTGACAGCTTGAAATGATATAATATTTTTCCTGATCTACTTGCATGCAAGAAATTCTTTTCTATGTAAATTATGTTTCACCAAACAGTTGTGAAAAGCATCTCACTGCACGTCATACTGTAATATGGTTGTGTGTGTGTGTGTGTGTGTGTGTGTGTGTGTGTGTGTGTGTGTGTGTGTGTGTGTGTGTGTGTGAGAAATAAAATTTGAATTTGAAATCGTTTAACAGTCCACTGGATGTTATCTGTATAACTTGTCACAAGTTGCTGCTATAAGCAAGGCATGAGAAAGCAGTCCTGTGCAGGATCAGTATTCTGGTAGGTGTTATTGAGCTGTTTTCTATTTACACATGCCATCATTTTGATAACTCAACCGAAATAACCTCGGTACTGGAAAACTGCTACTTGTATTGGCACTGCCGAAAGAAATATAATTAATTATTGACTAAAAGTTTCTCAGATTATCAGATCAGACTCAAGTAAATGTGTACAATTATCAGATGTTTTGCTGTTATCATAATAAATACTGTGTGTGCTAGTATGTAATGCTGATGCCTGCTCATGACACCCCTACCCCTAACTCTGTGGTTCCTCTCATCCTCCTGACCTGCTTGATTCACATTGATAATTTTCTGCACTTTTGTCTCACTTTCTGATGTGTGGCTAGCCCTACATGGGTATGTAAGACATCCCAAAATCAGTATGTATCACACTGACATATATTTTGACATGCAAATCAATGTTCCGATATTAATTGGAATTTGCCAATATTAAATCATGTAGTAAATCATGTAATGTAAACGCCACAATCCGACTGCCCCATTCAGATTAAGACAATATTCCCCACATTCTGATTCCCACCCCTCAAATATGCCTGTTTTAATTTAAAATTTGTTACATGTAATCACCTTATTCATTAAATCGACTGAAAAAAGATACATGCAAATGCTCAGTCTGCAAGGAATTGTGGGTAGCAACGGCAGTATTTGAATCTCCCAAGGAAATAAATACAGGAATAGAAAAGCACGTGTAGGTTGGCGTACTTTCACCATCCATGTTTACAGGAATATTCCGATGTCTGTATGCATATTCATAATATGGCTGCAACCCAATTATAGACCTTAAACAGAATTTGATGTGCATGTAAACATAGTCAGTGACTTTGTTTACATCCACATCAATATTCGAATATTAATCGGAATTTGCCAATATTCTAATTAATATTGATTTGTGTAAACACCACAATCCGATTGCCTTATTCAGATTAATACAATATTCTGATTCCCTAAATTCCGATCCCCACCCCTGGAATATGCCTGTTTTAATAGGAAATTTGTTGCATGTGAATACCTTGTTCAGAAAATCCAAAGGATATACATGTATGCGCAGTCTGCAAGGAATTGTGGGTGCTAACAGATGCTTAGCTGTAGGCTAGGTATTTAGGATTGGCAACTCAGGCATTCTTACACCACCTATATATACATGAATATTCCAGTGCCTGTACGCATACAAACATTGTATCCAGAATATGGCTGCAACATGAATATAGATCATAAAAGCAATTTAATGTGCATGTAAACATAGTCACTGTCTTCGGTGCATAATTGTGCATAATTCGGTGCTTGACACTGTAGACCTGTACCTAAGAACTGCTGCTATAATCATGAAGACTGTCATGCTGATACTGAACATCCTTTCAACACACTTAGTACTGTATAATCACTATCTAGTGTCACCCAGAACAGGATGGGTTCCCCTTTAAAGTTCTCAAGATTTTTTCCTCATTAATTTTTTTTTAGCTTGCTCATTAGGGATCTAAATCTAAACACACGGTGGCTTAGTGGTTAGCACTTTCACCTCCAGGGTTCGGGGTTCGATTCCCGCCAGTGCCATGTGTGTGCGGAGTTTGCATGTTCTCCCCATGCTTTGGGGGTTTCCTCGCAGTACTCCGGTTTCCTCCCCCAGTCCAAAGACATGCATGGTAGGCTGATTGGCGTGTCTAAAGTGTCCGTAGTGTATG
>JAOUWY010000030.1:18261796-18273025 GCA_025728095.1 Prietella phreatophila
CCGATGCTCCCTGGGATAGGCTCCAGGTTCCCCGTGACCCTGAAAAGGAGTAAGCGGTAGAGGATGGATGGATGGATCTTTTCATGTGACAGCACTGAAGAAATTACACTTTGCTACAATGTAAAGAAGTGAGTGTATAGCTTCTGTAACAGTGTAAATTTGCATCCATCCATCCATCCATCTTCTACTGCTTACTCCTTCTCCAGGGTCGCGGGGGAACCTGGAGCCTATCCCAGGGCACAAGGTGGGGTACACCCTGGACAGGTTCAGACTCTCTGGTTCTGGGTTTCGCTTGGAGCTCGTGAAGCAACTTCTTCTTCTGGAATGGACCCAACCTCTCTGACTCCAGAAGCCAGAGGGGGGAGCCAGTGTATAATTTTTATGGGAGCAGAGCATGCTGCAGCAGCCCTCTAGGGGCTGACTGTGCTCATTGTGAAAAAAAATGAATAAATAAATAACTACAAGTTCTCAGTTTTCTCTGGTTAACGAGTTGTAACAGGGTAACAAAAACCTGACGCTTTCCCTCCAACAAAATGTGGAAAGTTAAGACCCCCCATTTCAGAGGCATTCTCACCACAGTAGTCAGCACTGTGCCACAGAGCCCGATGTTAGTCCAGTAGATCTCATTTGGACAAAGGGGCCATAAAACTTTCCTCTTTCTCTGAGGGAGGGAGGTTTTATAGCCATTATTTCCTGGTCCACAGAAAAGGCCAATTTTAGATCTGTATCATGTAAACTGTATTCTTCAGACATCTTCTGCAGCATTTTAACACTCAAACTTATTGTTCCACAGACTCAGATTGAGGATTGGTTTGTGACGATAGATTTAGAAAAAAATGCATATTCCATTGCCCAGTCACAGGAAGTTCCTGAGGTTCGCGTTTAGAGGCAACACATATAAATATTGGTTCTTCCTTTCACTAGCTTTATCCCCTCGCATCTTCATGAAGTGCATGGATGTGGCGCTCGGAGATAATATCTCTGCTGGACGTCACTCTCTTAGAGATTCCTGTTCGTAGGGATCTAACTCTCTCAAGCCAGAGAGTTGATTTATCACCCTCAGCCAGAACTATAGAAACTGTGTGTATGGCCCATAAGGGGCACCAGCTCATAGACTCCATGTTAAACGCTAGAGCACCATCCACAAGACAATTGAATAATTGTATGCATTCATGTGGCAACTTTTTTATCGTGGTGTGCGGAACGCCAAAGAGACTCAGTAACCTGCGCAATGGGTACAGTCCTGGAGTTCGTAAAGGAACGTTTCTCAAGGTTGGCTCCTTCTACATTAGGGTCTATGTAGGTGCCATTTTGGCCAGCCACACCCCTACTGATGGAGCCTCCGTGATACCCTTGGTATGATGGAGTGGGTATACTCGTTCCCACAGCATTCCCTGAGAAGGGAACAAGATTTTGCCATACTGGGCTATACTTGTAAATTGCGTCTTCGCTTTGGACAAAGAGAAGCTGATGACGTGGTTTAACAGCCACCGTTTTATATTCATGCGATGCACTGAATGCCATGTCACCTGAATACGGTAGACCTATAAATAGGTGTGATTTTACATAGAATTCAGATACCAGTCTCCTGCGAGGGCGCTTCCCCACAGCGTGCAGCTCACACAACGTCTCATTCCCTTCTCAGGAAAAATGGTTACCTGTATAACCTCAACGTTTTATTTTATAAACTACTCACAACATTTCTTCCAAATTCCAAATAAAAGTATTGTCATTCAGAGCATTTATTTGTGGAAAATTACAATTGATCAGAATAACACAAAAGATGCAGTGTTGTCAGACCTCGAATAATGCAAAGAAAATAAGGTCATTTTAAAATAACACAATACTAATGTTTTAACTTAGGAAGTGCTCAGAAATAAATGTTTGCTGAAATAACCCTGATTTTCAATCACAGCTTTCATGTATCTTGGCATGCTCTCCACCAGTCTTTCATATTGATGTTGGGTGACTTTATGCCACTCCTATTGCAAAAATTCAAGCAGCTCGACTTTGTTTGTTTCCTCTTGATCACACTCCAGAGGTTTTCAGTGGGGTTAAGGTGTGAAGATTGAGCTGGCCATGACAGGGTCTTGATCTGGTGGACCACCATCCACATCTTGATTGGCTTGTAGGTCTTTCCAGGTCTCCATCTACCCATTAGTGGACCAGGTGTTGTGAAAAGCTCAAAATTGGACTCATCAGAGAAGATGACCTTACTCCAGTCCTCTACAGTCCAATCCTTATGGTCTTTTGCAAACCTCAGCCTGGCTCTTCTTTGCTTCTCATTGATGAAGGGCTTTTTTCTAGCTTTGCATGACTTCAGCCCTGCCCCAAACCATCCTCGCCATGCACTTCAACCCAGCTGCTGTTTGCCATTCTTTTTGTAGGTCATTTGATGTCATCCTAAGGTTGCTGAATGACATTCGAATGAGTTGGTGGTCATCCCGGTCAGTGAAGAGTCGTTTTCACACTCTGCCAGTCTGTAACTTTCTTGTCCCAACTGATTGACCTTGTTCTTATGAACCACCGTCAAATTGTAAGGATGGAAGCAACCCAACTCTCACTGTATCCCTCTGCCAGTAAAGGCAGAATTGAACCCTTCTTTTCCTCACTCAAAAAATTCCTTTTCAACTCTTTTGAAATGGTCAATAATTATTTTTGATTCCAATTACTTTTGAGTCACTACTAGCACTGTCTTTGACATCCAGCTGGTCCTATGGCAAGAGGATAGTCATGACCACAGCAGTGTTTTTATACATTTCCACTTTAAATAAGATTTGGTTCAGGTAATCACCTAATCAGTATTTAGTAGAATGAGGTTTGTCTGTGTTAGAATTTAACAGACACTGGAATGGAATGGCTGCCATACAGATGCAGATTAAAAACTAAAATTGCAGTGGTCTCTTAATTTTCTCCAGAGCTGTATATTCTAGCATGGAAGAGCATAAAAAATAACCCATTTCACTACAACCAAGGATGTCTCTACTGAGGATAAAAAAGGAAGTGTGTTTACAAGCTAGCTGGAGCTGTATGTCTGTAAGTCCCAAAGCAGCAGAATCTCATTTTCAGCCATGCTGAGGTGGTTCGTTGTGAACATACTGTAGATTTGAGCTGTTTGATTTTTACAGCACACCAGCAACAGCACCTTCAAAAGAGATGTGGGCCAACACTGGCACCACAACAGGATAATAAGTATAATGTTATGTAACAACAAAGACTGCTTTTTGATAAACCTGTGTTTTGCAATTGTTTGATATCCATGAGAGCAGAGTATCAACAAAATATCAAAAGTTAAATAATAAAGACAAATTTTCACAGCCACCTTTGCTCATATATACCAAGGGTGCCAATATTGGTGGAGGGCACTGTACGAGGTGGAAACGCTACCCACTGCGTCACCATGCTAACCTCTTCAATTTTAGTGTGCGCTTTATCCTAGTCAGGGTTGCAGTGGATCAAGAGCATATCCAGGGAAACACTGGACACTAGGCAGAAATACACCAACACAACCAGCCAGTGATAATGGATTTTTTAAGTATGTTGTCTTAATTGTATGACAAAATCTTTTCTATTACAATTCTAGTCACTTCTGGCTGTATATGCTCTGTGCACCACAGCCCAAAGCTTTCAGGTTCCATAACTTAGGTAATAGTTTATTCCAGTGCATGCACAGCGTGGGTAAAAACACCTAAATCACTTTCTAGATGACAGCACAGAGCTGAATCAGGGGACGTGACTCTGGCTTTACTGCAACATCATTTACACAGAAATGCTAATACTTCTTGTGCTTAATTTCAGGGTTAATATGTAAAAAATCTGTTTCGCTGTTAAAGATAAATGTACCAAGTGTGACCATTGAAACAAATTATCTATACAAACAGCTCAAGGTGCTGCATGCATTGCTGCACTAGGAAGAATCTGCTGTTCTTTTTATTTATTTATTTATTATTCCTTCTGAGAGGAGTAACTGGCTTTACTGCAGAAGCAATGCTGCAGACTCTCAGCTCTTCTAGGCCTCATTGCTTATTCCTTGCATATAACTCCACCATCAGGAAAGACTCGTCAATAATTTAGACTGCATTGTAATAAATAAATATAAATTATTATAAATAATAAATAAATATTCCATTATTTGGTTCTTTAATTGAATTGTTTTTAATTATTGAGCCATAAATCAAAAAATGCAAAATTACATAATGGCCTGTAAACTGATATATTAATTCAGAGCTTGCACATGCAAGTACAAAATAATGACCTACTTATATCTGCACAAGAGCAATTGCTGTATTCAGAAAGCATGGAAAGTGTATTTGATGACAGACAGAGTGTCTATATTCACCAGAATAATGTCACATATTTTAGAACATGTGGGTTTCCTACTGGTTTCCTCCTTCATCCTAAAAACATCCCTGTATTGTGAATGGCTCCTCTAAATTTGTTTGAATAAGTGTGTGAATGTGTGTGGTGCCCTGTGATGGACTGGCGTGTATTCTGTGGGATTTAATTTGTGCCAAAATTACTGGAAATAACTTTTGAAGAAACTAACAAAAATACACAATGAGAAAGAAAAAAAAAACACTCTGAAACTAAAAACTTTTTCTGTCACAAATCTCACGTGTGGGCAGGCTTAACAGCAATTTACTCTCATTGACTAGTGAGACTTGGCTTGACAGTTCGAGTGTCCAGCTGAGGAGGATGACGACGACGCTTCATGCCACTCCTGAGAGCTCGTCTCAACAAAATAGTCATATGAGACTACCCAAACCTCAAAATATTAATTAAGAACTAATATACTGACTAAAGTAAGTAAATAATTTCCACTACAAAGTACAAACACTATAATTATACAGAGATACCGATACAAAATGCTCTCCAAAATTCGTGACACTGAAGTCTCTACTCTTAAGCCACACGTGAGATTTGTACCAGAATGGAGAACATAAACTAGTGGAGCATAAACAAAATATTTTACACTGTGAATGAAAACTCTGGCAGCGCATTCATAAACCATGATTAGTGAAAATGAAGCTTTGAAAACTGTTAACAAAGAATGCTGTTTATTTGAAGATCAAGTAAAATCTTTGCCACTGAGTGCACTGTTTTCAGTTTCAGTGTTTTTCTTATTTCTCATTGTATATTTTTGCTCGTTTCTTAAAAAGTTATGTTCAACACTTTTGGCACAAATCTAATCCCATTAACCCCTTAAAAGTTAACTGAAGAGGATTGAATGAATATAGATTGTTTCAATCATACTCATAAGTACAAAAGGTGATTTCACTCTTACTAAAACTAATCCATTTCAAACACTGGCAAAGAACCATACTCCACAACACCTCTTTGAATGTGAGTGGTAGATTGATTTAATGACAGGACGTCCATATTAAATTTAAAGTAACATGTTACTCAGATGTTGGCTTTTCCCTCAGGCCAGGAACAATCTTTTCTTCAGAAGGTGTATAAATTTCCAATAGATAAAACACTTGGCCTGCTGCAGTGAATAGAGACGGCTGGATACACAAGCAACTCCAGCATCTGGAGCACATATTTTATCTCAGATTATATTGTCACTATATGACCAAAGGTTTGTGGACATCTGTCCATCACATCCATATGCGCTTTTTGAACAACCCATTCCAGATTTAGTCCTGCTTTGTTGTGAATTGGTTTAACAAAACAACAAAAGGTTAAACAATAGAGACATTTTTTCACAGATATCATTTTCACTCATATTTACCAAGGGTGCCAATATTAGTGGAGGGCACTGTGTCTTGTTTGTTTGCTTTTCAGGAGACTCAAGAAATGAGTCGTTATGTTTTGAAAGCTTTACATTTTAAGAATGGCGCCACTGGAAATGTCTTAGTAAAGGACATGCATTGTAATTTAGCCATTCTTTACCTCATTGAAACAGACTATAATGGACCTAATGAAAGTTGGGGCCTTAGGTTCAAAAATTAAACAAAAGAACACTAAATACACAGCAAACATTTCAAGCTTGTTTGGTTTTACCATGGAAAACACTCCTGAACAGCTGGTTAAAGATTTCAGTCCAGCAGCTGCTCTAGTCTACAGAGGAAACGGGGAAATTGGACAGAGATTATTCTCTGATACAGACTCGCTGGTGAGTATTCTCACCAATGAGATGAAAAGAAAACCTGAGATAACATCTCGATAAAGATAACGAGAGAAAAAGCATCGGGAGAAAGGGAGAGAGAGAGAGAGAGAGAGAGAGAGAGAGATAGAGAGAGAGACAGAGACAGAGGTTTTAGATGTCCTTTATTTCATACTGAGTGATGAGGAAAGTTTACAGTGTTGTTGTGTGCACAGATGGAAGCGTTAAGAGTGAAACTAAGGAGGGACGGCACTAATGTAAGAAAACTGCAGAAGCCCACAAAATTTCTTCAGCAAATATTACCAACAATACCATCAATCACACAGATATCATCATCATTATGCCACTGAATGGCATGTTTGTGTCAGGCAGGTCAACTGAAAGCAAGTTCTCCTTCTTCACCTAACACTGGAAAAGAATATAAACAGGCAGCAGCAAAGCAAAAGGCCATGTTGCCATGGTGAAAAATGTGCCATGTGTGAGTTCTAGTGGAAAAAAAGAGCAGAATAGAGGTGTGGGAGAGAACGATTACTCACCGTGTATAGCTCATTTGTCACTTTCACCAACTCCTCATGCATCTGAATGCCAATTTCTTTACTCTGAAAAAAAAAACAGGTCAAGAATTGTTATAAAATATATATTTGTTAGTTAGATGCACATGAACAGTGAAATGCATTCAAGAAAAATGAACGTTAAATGAACAGAGATGCATGATTTTATCTTCATACATTAGCTAAGGCATGCATGATGAGCTGTAACCAGTCTAACTCCATTATCTCCTAGTGTGCTGTATTTTCTGGACAAAAGACCCTTACAGTTAAAAATCAATATGCTGTACTCATACACCAAAACAGGAGGCCCATCCATGAGGATGCAGTATGTGTGGAAATGCTGTATGTTTACAACCATCTTGCTCTCCAGTAATGAATGTACCCATTTAATTTCCATTTATTTATTTACTATGTATTTCAACTTATTTCTTTTTAAATAATTTTATCTTATTGTACTGATTTCATACCAGCCCTGTATAAATTACATTTCTATTTATTATTATTGTTATTATTACTGTCATTAATAATAATAATAATAATAATAATAATAATAATAATAATAATAATACATAGGTGTATACATGAAAGTATGTGTATGTGCATGTACAGTGCTGTGAAAAAGTATTTTCCCCCAACAGGAGTCAAGAAATACCCAGATGACCTACTGCTTCTGCCGAAATTCTGCAGTATGGGCAATGCACACTGCACTGTCACATAATGCAAAAGGACTGGTGTGGAAGAGCTGTCAGAATCAAAAAACTCTTCTGAAGTTGTAGGTCACATGACAATGCCAACATAGCAGGTGTAGTATGTCAAGATTGCATTCATACTACACACATATACCGATCAGTACATACTATATCAACGGTACTGAATCGAGTGCAGTACGTAAGATCACAGTACATGATTTCAGATGCAGAAATTTTTGTTTACCAATTTCAAGCTTGAAATAGTCTTGCTCTATTGGCAGATAATTTTCTAATTTTAATCAAAATGATCTTCCAATAGAATAATACAATTTAAAGCTTGAAATGAGTGAAAAGCATCTGACAGGCTAAATAATCTTAAATGTGACTGATAATAATCTCATAATAAGAAATAATAGTTTACACATTGTTGCTGTGTACTGTTATTGGAAAATAATCAACACACTGCAATATACCATCCCATCATTGATTATTTTCCCGTAACACCACAACTGATCATGCTTAAGTCTTTATTTATCTTTTGTCTCTTTAGTGTTTTCCTGGGCTAAATTCTTATTCTGCAGCACTGGAAGATATCTGGCTGTATATGCATAATCACGAACAAGTCATTTCACAGCAGTGTTTAATGCTGAACCTTCATAATTCACTTCATAAACAGGTGTTGTTTGTGAGATGTCACAGTAGACATGTAACAGTTTTAGAGACCTGAAAGAGGCTTCCAGCTACATATCAGTTAGCATATAACAAAACTAGCTGCATGTCTCTGGACTGAGAATAGACATGTTTATTGGGCTACAATGTGGTTGTTAGTGTGTGTGTGTGTGTGTGTGTGTGTGTGTGTGTGTGCGCGCAATGACTAAATATCAAACTATTTATTGAAGCGCCTGATTTCTCTTTTATTCACTTCAGATGGTGGACTAACACATCTAACAAACAAATCTTCTAAAAAGATCAACAAACTGACATTAAAAACCAAAATAACTGGATATATTACTATCAGCCTAATGTAAATTATGCAACGTATATATCAATTTGAATTATGTGCCACCACACCAGCTAGAATAAAAGAAATGACGTACGGTGCTCCATGTCTTCAGATGAACTTTGGTCAAAGTATGTGCTAAAAGCTCTAGCATGTCTAGTTTTGACATTCAGTCATTCATTTTCCTGTAATTATTGCTGTGTTTAGCTGGAGAACATATCAGGTCCTTTGATTAATCACTGCCAAGACTCACTCATACATCATGAGTCACCCAAACATGTCATACCAAGGGAGGTGGGAGTAAACTTCTGAAGGAAGTGATTAAAATAAAGGACCTGATATTCAATCATTCACTTTTTAATAATGGTGGTCAGTCATGTCCAGGTCATGTCTGATTAGTTTAGACTCCCTTGAAGGACAACAAATGGAGGTTAGCACAGGATATTAGTTGATTTGAGCGTGCAGTTCTGCTTAAATTTTGCTGCCATCCAGATGTTCACTATGACTTAGTTCCATAAGAAAATCATCTTGTGGTTAATTGTGAGAACGAGACATGTGCAATCCAGGCTTTTAAAAAAAGAGCCAGTGGTAGCTCAGTGGTTAAGACATTGGACTACTAATCAAAAGTTAAAAATCCCAGAACGACCAAGCTGTCACTGTTGGGCCCTTGAGCAAGGCCCTTAACCCTCAACTGCTCAGTTGTATAAATGAGATAAATGTAAGTCATTCTGAATAAGGGGGTCTGCCAAATGGCATCAATGTAATCTAAAATGCCATGTAATCAGATGTTAATCGTGAAACTCCTAATGCAAAATATTACTTATGGTGCATACCGATCAGCTCGCTAGGTCATGAATCAGTATACTGTGTACTGTACATGAGTTCGAGCACTTGTAAGGACTCTGACTCACTACACATTGGAACACTGTTAACTCAGTTTCTGACGACATGACTACGTACTTGCGTAAAAACTTACAAACATTTAAGCAGGATCGTACACTAGCTAGTGGATATTTTAAAAAGTTGGCAGAGAGAGAATTCATCCCTTATTTTTTTTCGAGTTCAGACGCTTCAGAAAACATGAAGCCTTTCTTAATCATTTCCAGTAAGGGAACATAGTGAGCATCAATGCTCAATGGTTTTTGCAGTGCAGTGTGGGTTTTTAGGGAATGAATGTTCCAAGGCACTGGAAGGATTTTCAGATTGGGACAGTCATTAAAATGGCCGACACTCTGATCAGTGCCCCAACTACTGAACTAGGGAGCAGACTGAGACCTACCCTCTATGAAATATTTGTGCTGCAGCATGAGCCAAATCTAGTTTACTTACATTTCTTATATTTCTTAATACGTTTTGTATCTTAATGCAAAAATGAGGTTAAAGCGAAAAAAATGTAAATTATGTTCAGGAATATGATGAAATAAATCGCCCAGCATTTGTTTAGGTGAAAATGCTTTTGCATTACAATATAACGTACAGCAAATCAGAAAATCTATTTCTCATTTCTTCAACTATTGTTTTATGCTTCATCAGCAAACAGTACAAAAACTGCACTATAGTTTACTTCCCTGTAGCATTTGCAGTACTGAAGCTAACTTACAAGCATATCTAACAAGCATAACTTTCCTACTGAGGTTAGAATTTGACAACAATGTCATATAATAATCAATAAAATTCAATGGATTTGTTATCAAAACTAGCTTGATAAAATAAAGCCATGACATGCAATTATTTCTTCACAGAATTATCTGAGAAAGGAAAACAGGGGTCCAAACACTTGCCATATCACTTTATCTCCTGTAGCTTAATGTTTGGCCTCTTTGAGAAATTTCACGAGGTATCTTTGAGTGTTTTTGTTGCTTTGCCTTTACACACTTTGGTGTTCGCTTCCTTAGCATGAACTACACTGATTTATTTCTGCTTCCCAAAACCAGCTTCGTATTGATAAATCACAGAGAGCTATAATCCCCTACAATCCACTGTGCCTACAGTATCAGTGCAGCAAACAACAAAATATCAAAGTATTACATCTGGTTGTGTAACACAATAATGTGATTGCAAAATGTCTTACAATATACTTAAAACATATGAGTGACCTCTGGATGTGCTACAGTAAAATATCGGATGTATTAGTTTCATCATACTGTGCTTTGGAATTTATTGACACCGCTACAGAAAAGCATCTGTGTGTCAGATATTAAAATGTGCTCAGGATGCACAATGCACAATAAAACATGATTAGTAGCTCTTGACCATATTGCAGTCTTCAATATATTGTGCAACCTTTAGGAATCAATACTCACTCTATGTCTGAGACACACACACCCACCCACACACACAACATGTGTACAACCCAACCCTCCACAAGCAGCATGAGTTATGTGTTATGGTCAAAATTTGATACCCTGACACATACATCACATCCTGTCAGCACACACACACACACACACACACACACACATACATACACACACACGCACACACACCCTTAAAGCCGATAATATTAAATTGTAAAGATTGCATTCCAACACTTCATACCCAACAATGAAACTCATTAATCAAATCGAATACAAACTAATTTATTTATACATTTTCCGCAGGAGCATTTACACAAGAAATGTGGTATTCTTGAAAATCCAGTTAGTTCCAAAATATTTTCATATCCTATGAGAATTCCTAGGTTTGTTAAAATTTATTACAATTACAAAAAATTATAGCAATTGTATGTACGGATTATGATGTTAAGTTTAAATAACATTATTTCATTTGCATGCACAATTTTATTGAACACTTTGTGAACCTCAGTCATTTTATAATAATCTGAAAGAAAACAATCCAAACAAAAATCATAACAAAAAAAAACCAAGATATCTTAATTGA
>JAOUWY010000030.1:18321523-18340909 GCA_025728095.1 Prietella phreatophila
ATACACTACGGACAATTTAGACACGCCAATCAGTCTACCATGCATGTCTTTGGACTGGGGGAGGAAACCGGAGTACCGGGAGGAAACCCCTGCAGCACGGGGAGAACCCCGGACCCTGGAGGTGTGAGGCGACCGTGCTAACCACTAAGCCACCGTGCGCCAGAAGAAGACTTTATTTGTCACATATACATTACAATACAGTGGAGTTATTTTCTTTGCATATGCCAGCTTGTTAGGAAGTTGGAGACAGAGTGCAGGCTCAGCCATGGTATGGCATCCCTGGAGCCGAGAGGTTTAAGGGCCTTGCTCAAGGGCCCAACTAAACAAACTTAGATACAGCTAATAACTTATGTTTATCTACAGTCACTACTTCATTTCTGCAAGCATTCCTAACCTTGTTAATGAAACTGAAAAACTAGTAAGCATTAATACTAGTGTTTGTAGCTACAGCCGACTTGAAACCAGCTCCAGGTATTTTTATCCGCTGAAATGACACAATGTGTACAGGACACACGTTTATATAACTTTATATAACTGTTACAAAATTAACAATTAAAATTAACAAGTGCAAGTTAAGTCTGCAGTCTGGACTGATGTCAGATGTTCCATATCATAAAGCATTTAAGCATACTGTATAATATAGCTAGTATGCAGACTGAAAAAATCCACGGCACATTTTCAATGTGTGTTTATTATTAAACAACCTGTTTAATGCTACAGCAAAATTTTAAAAAAAAATACTCCCAGCGCAATGTGAAAGTAAGTAAACATGAAAGTAAACATTTTCAAAAATTGGAAAAACTAAACAACTAAACAGTAGATGTTGTAATCTCTGTACTAGTTTAAGACACAAAACCCCACAAACAAAAATAATAACTGCGGGAGCAAGGGTGTCTGTGAGAGCAGATGAGATTGGACAGAATTCGTTCTGAAGAGGGAGTGAGTGGGGTGAAAAAATAGTCTTGTGCACACTTCTACCTAACAAGACAGGAAGACTGAACATCCTGTATTGTGGAAAGAAATGCAGTAAAGCAAAAATTAATAACAAATTAAATGTTTCTACAAAGTCTCAAAACAAAGTCAAAATTTGATGTGACAACCATTTGCTTTTTAAATATGCATTAGTGGTAAATATGCATGCAAATGCAATAATGTTCATAATGTTTTGTGTCTGAAAAGAGGCTGATTATGCTACTTTCATTAGTGACATAGAAACAATTTAGTGTAGCATTTAATGTTTGGAAATGTAAAATATTTGTGTACTGACTCATTAATGCAGAAGTCATGAAAATAAAACTTTATAACAAAATCTGGATTTTAAAAAATTGCCAAAATAAATTTTTAGTGACATGCTTTTGAACAATATACCTGTACACTGGCATTTCCAAACAAATTTTGGTTCCAATGCCTGATTTATATATTGATTCTTTATGAAAATGCCATCTATGGCCTATATACTGCTTTAGTAAATGCTGCACATGGCTGTAGTTCTTGAAATACTTGTTAAATGTAGCATCAAGCCCTTAAGCTATAGAGCCTTATTGAGACAAAATGCAAGGTTGAAAATGAACACATTAGGACACTAACAGCAAGTGGCCATTCACCAGATGCCTCCACTGTGAACTTCTGAGTCACTATCTAGTTTTGTGATTTCTCTCAGACCCAGTCTGCAAGCTTGTTGGAAGTAAATGAAACACTTAGACTGAAGTAAATGCAGTGAAGAGTTACTGAGACAATTAAAAGAATGGCCAATATTAACTGGCAGCAGGGACAGATAAATGTGACGCTCTAACTTTCTGCAGTGAGAGCTGAACTGAAAAGCGAAAGCTCAATGTATTCAAATGAAATAAAGAGGCATGACAAGCACTTGTCTTGGTAAGATGAGAGAGAAGCTGAGGCAGCACATTTTATCGATTTATCTAAGTGCAGCTGACTGTGTTCAGGCCTTGCCATCTTTGTAGCACAGATTACCTCTCTCTCTCTTCTCTTAATATATCACTCTCTCTCCATCTCTATCTATCTATGTCTCACACACTTCTACCCCAGTATTGTTTTATGTGTGTAAGAATAAAAAAGCTGACTGTAGTAATATAGTCTGCTCCAGTGTTTAACCCAGCTTAATAGCTGTTGTGCGTATGAGACACACACCCACACATACCCCACTCTATTTTTCAGGAGTCAAGTGTAAGACTGTAAGGGTTCATATATCAGAGTGAGTAGCATCTGAACTTTGGCTAAAATTAGCACATATCCCTGTGTGTAAACACACACAAACATAACATAAAACGCACGCAGCAGCAGCAGCAGTGTTATTTGCAGCCTTTTGTCTGGTGCATTGATTTTTCTCCTCCTCTGCGACTGGACCATCATGGGCATATCTGTTTGTGTGTTACATGACCCCCATCAGGGAACAAGAGCCACACCCGTTTTGAATCAAACCATCAGTCATGGCTGTCTCCACGCCAACTGCACCATCTCTACGGCAACACAGGCTGTGCTGTCCAAGGAAAAATGCCAGGTGTGATGCAAGTAAAGAAGTGAGAGTGATGTGAGGAAAGCGAGGTGTTCTCATCCACAAACGCTGCAATGATAAGATATGGTCTCGTTCTTTTCACTGAGTGTTGTGTTAACTAAAGCTGCATGTATAGAATAATGTACAGGTAAAGTGCATAAATATCTACATATGAGACATAGACAAATAAACATAAAAATGTTCAAACAGGTAGGGTAATCAGTATAGAGGCTTTATGGGAATAAAAATGTTAAACACAGGCATCACTATGACTGTCTGATCAAGCAGATGTGCCTGTGCATGTATGCAGCAAAACCTTTAAAAGTTCATTCTTTTTTTTATGTGAGTTGTGCTTCAGCACTGCTCTTCTGCACAAATGAATCTGATGGTTTGAGGTGTATCCAATACTTTACAATGGAGGTGGTGGAGGATACAGTTTTCTTTTAGTAGAGGTGAGTTGCTCTCTCCCCACGACCCTGAAGAAGGAATAAGTGGTAGCAGATGGATGGATGGATGGAGTTGCTCTCTCCCATAGCTAGCAGAAAATACACTGACCACAGCAAAAAAAAAAACATATTAAACTCAATATCTAGCTAAACAAAGCAAATAAGTGCACTAATGTTAGTTAGCTACCTACTGACCCACTGAAATTTTAATATTTATTCTGGTTTTAGCACGGGCACTTTTGCTTTCCCTTTTGAAATGCAGGCTCTCCGCAGTTCGAGTCTTCAAGGTTTTGACAACAGCTGATTCCCCAGATGTTAACGATGATTGCGTTTAGAACTATCCAGGTTAAAAGCAGCCATCCAAATGAAATGTTTCAATTATTGAATTCTGTTTCAACCCTTCTAAGGTACAAGCTACAACACTCCACCATACTCAGCCCCCACACATGCGATATAGTAGCTCTTCTTCTTTATGTTTATGGATGTGACGTAACTACATGAAGATGAATGACATCAAACGTTTCCCACAAAATCCGACCCGACAGCTTAAATTATAAATGATTATTATAAGCTCACCACTGCGAATAGGGGAATACTTTTTTTAATTACTTGCTCAATAATTGATTTTTGTTCATTTTTAACCAAAAACGTTTGATACTGATGTTAACTACACTACATGGGTAAAATGTATAAGGACACCTGACCATCAAACCTATATGTGGTTCTTCCCCAAACAGTTGGAAGCACATAATTGTACAGAAATTCGTTGTATGCTGTAGCAGTACAAATTCCCTTAACTGGAACAAGGGGGCCCCAAACCCTGTGCACAATGTCACGTTCATGAAGACACGGTTTAATTACCTAACTAATGCTTTTTTTTAATGTCAGATGAGACATTCTAGTGGAAAACCTAAAATCTAGTGGAAAGTCTTCCTAGAAGAGTGGAGTTTATTATAACAACAAATGGAGGCCAAACTCTAGACTGGGATGTTCAAAAAGCACATGTGGATGTGATGGTCAGGTGTCCACAAATAGATACTGTATAGCCACTGTGACGGCAAGTATGCAGTCCACGCACACAAGCACTCCTTGCACGACTGCCTCCCAGGTGCTGAACGAACAGCGCTGCTTCAGCACCCCAAATGTTTTGGACAGCACAAAAAGCACATGGCTGCAAGGCGGGGCGGCAGAAACACACATATTGGCTGGTGGCCAATGAGGGGAGCGGCAGTTATTCACCATCTAGCAGACACCCGGGAGAGTATAAAATGACCGCGGCAGCACACAAAGGTGAGAAACGCCTCCGATGTTGGTCACAATGATATTCTTGTCCCTCTCCCTTTCAGAAGCCGACATAGAAGACGATAGTGACCCAGAACTGAGGAGCTGGCCCAGAGTCTGTGGATCACCACACAAGTGCTCCTCCACAACTAGAAGACCCGTTCCGCTGCCGCCATCCCTCTCTCAGACCCCTGTCATGAAGCCCAGCAACAAGGACAATGTCAAGGCCTTTCTGAAGACCTTCGGACGCATTGACCTACAAAAAGCTGCACACTATGAGACTCTAAAAACGAAATACTGGTTCACAGCAGCCTATCTTTCACCATCGCGGTGGCTGAGTTTCACAATTGGTCCTACCACCCCCAAGTAACTCTGCAAGCCCAGATGGACACCCCTTGTACACCGCCTGGAGGTGGTTCCAGCCAGAGAGACCCACCACTTCCCAGGTCATCGAAAAGGTGGTGATGGACCGGTTCCTGTAAGCTCTGACGTCTGAAGAGCCATCGGGATGCGATGCGCCAACACTCCCTGAGAGATTTTGGAAGCGCTACAGTGCGCCATAGCCACACTGGAAATCGGCAGGAAGCGCTACAGTGCGCCATAGCCACACTGGAAATCGGCAGGGGAGAGCGAAGAGAGGTTCAGACTGCCCCATCGATGAATGGAAGTGGACCTCCAGTGAGAGAGAACATGGACTGGGATGAGCCCATGCCCACTGAGCAGGACCCACACATGACCCAACAGACCTACAAGCCCTTGCTGACTGGGTGTGCACTCCAAGCTCTAGAGCCTCCTGATGCCCCTACCCTAGCTGTCAGGGTGAACGGCAAGCCCATCTCTGACCTCCTCAACTTGGGGAGCACACTGACCTTGGCCTGTCCCAGCATCCTAGGTAGAGTCCACAAGGGGACCATAACTCTCCCGGTTTCCTTTGTTCATGGGGATGTCCATGACATTCCAGCGGCTGACGTCAGGGTTTTGACCGCAGCAGGAGAATGGCCCCTCCTACTGAGCTTATCCCCAAGCTCCCCAACCCCGTTATTATCCCGTTATTCCTCGGACAAGATTGGCCAGGGTTCCCGGACCACCTTTCCACCGCCCACCAAGAGCAGACAATACAAGAAGCCACCAGCTCCACAACCCTGGGTCCAGAGGACCTACAAGTTCCAGGGAGATGAGGAAGTCGGAGAGAGCCACCTCAGGTGAGACACTCACACACACTAACCCTGTTTCATCAGTTTTTCACCAGGTCACTCGAGAAGGAAATTTCAGGGCCGAACAGAAAGAAGACAACCGCTTGAAACACTGTTAGGGCCAGGTGCAGCAGACTGAGGGAGTCAGACAGAACCGCAAGCAGTGGCTGCCTGCCGCCTATTTCCTGGTAAAAAGTGGACTGCTGTATTTCTGAACAGACTGCTGGGGGCAGCCCTGTGACCTCCTAGTTGTCTCCCGCTCCAGAACCCTGCTCCTGATGCACCTGGCCCATTCACACCTGCTGGGGGTCACCTGGGGCCATAGAACACACTGGAAAATCTGACAGACAGGCTCCTGTGGCCCAGTGTGGATGTGGCTGTCCGAGAGTTCTACAGAAGTTGTCCCCAGTGTCAGCGGACCGAGCCCTGAAAACCAGCGCCCCCTCATTCCTCTCCTCATTATCGTCATCCACTTTGAAAGGATCAGCATGGACCTCGTAGGGCCACTGCCAAAATACACCTAGGGTACTAGTATATCTTTTTCACCATGGACTATGCCAACAGGTGGCCCAAGGCAGTGCCCCTGCGGAAAGTCACCCTCACACAGCACCAAGAGCTGACTGAGCTGGTGGTCCAGTTTGCCATCATCTTCACTTAATCCGCCAGGCTGGTGCATTTGGTACACCATGAGATTAAGACCCCAATGGGAGTAGTGGTAAAAGAGCAACCTTATTGTGGCCCGGAGGCTCGCCGTCAGGCTATTGAGGAGGAGATCAGCCAGATGCTCCGTGATGGCGTCATCGAGGAGTCCATCAGCCCCTGGTCCAGCCCCATCATCGTAGTGCCAAAGTTTTTTTTAATCTGTCCTCTTCATCATCCATGTCCTGCACCAGTGTAAAGCTGCTAAGAACAGCATACCCATTACTGTGAACTGGTCTGCACTTACATTGCATTTTTATCCAAAGCGTTTTACACTGTGTCTCATTCAACAGTAGTAGAACTGCCATGCAAAGCGCTAACTTGCCATCGGGAGCAACTTGGCATGAGGAGTCATGTAGGCCGGGAATCGAACCACTAACCCTACAATTAGTGGACAACCCACTCTACCACCTGAGCCACAGCCACCCCTGTTAGAAAGCCCCTGTTAGACACTGGAAGAAAGCTACAGTTTACAGAAGAAACCGTTTACAGCACTTCTTAAATGCAGGTCTAAATGAAAAGCGTCTGAGTTGTCCTCCCAGATCATAATATCATTAATGTGCTCTGCAAGTAAGTGGTATGATTACACCAACTCCACATGTGTCTCATTAATGGAAAACAGAGGTGGTGGTGTGTTATTACTCCTGAAGTCCACCCCTAGCTCTTTTGTCTCACTGCCACAGATCTGAAGATGATTCTGTTTATGCTGTCAGAGTTGGGTACATGTCCTCCTTCCCTTCGTTACAGCAACCCATCATCACAGAGTTGTCAAAGTATTTCTGAAGGTAGCACAACACATATTTTGTCCAGTAAACAAGAAAAATAAATGAAACCGTTCTCTGATGCATATTACAGTGTCCGCGGCACAGCTAGAAAGGCCAGCAAACTGCAGTGTCATGGTGTGATAAACCAGTAGGACCTAATCTGAGCTTCTCTTCCAACAAAGTGAGCTGGACATTATTACACTCACAAGAGATGTCAGTGAATATAATGCTTACCCAATTCCCTGTGAAAGTAGTCCATGCTAGTTTTAACCAGACTGTAGCTATGCTTCAAAAGTCTTAAGATTGAATAGGCCTAGACTTTTCACACTCTCACAAGCCAAACTTTTAGCTTTAGCTGGAGAGTCTGGTACCTTTTGTCAATGTATCCAGCCAAGAACCGTGCCAACAGGAAGAGGCCATTTTATTGACCCTGCAACCCAACCAACACAGACTTTTCTCAGAACCTGTAAGCAAATTTGCAAGCATATCAATATTTACATGAACTGTTTTAAACAAAAGTCCTCAAACCTTTAAAGGCTATTTTAATCCACTTTCTACATCATAAGTGCAGAGAGCCAATCACATTAAATTGGGATTCTGAAGCTTGTAGCCAGAAAATTGTACAATAAATATCAAGACACTGTGAACCACAGATGCAGGATCTCAGGCTAAGTGTCACATACTCTATCTGTAGGTTTAGGCACAGGAACATCACAGAAGGTTTTTCAGTGAGAAGTGTGTAGTGTTAGCATATATGGTAAACAGATGTTCATGTTAAAAACAGGGAGCTTTAAAAACTGTCTCATTCACCTTAAACCTCCTTAACTCTCTTCTTACCTGTGAGGTCATGGTGGATACAGCAGATATGTTTTTGAATTTGGTCCTGACCATGTCCTTTTTCATTCAAAACTGCCATCATTCACTTGTATACTGTAACTTATGACAATCTGAAAGGTGGGATATTATATTAAGACTATAAAATCAATGGTGCTACAAAACAGCCTATTTCTAAAACTTAGCTCTATCTCACTACAGCACACATTACCAGCAACTGGGGAAATATCCTAATAGTTTCATCAATTATTCATGAGGATTAGCATTTGCTCTCTCTCTGTCTCTCTCTCACTGCGAGAGAAATGTAGAGAATGTAGCACAGTCTGAGCTAACAGCCAGGCTAAAGCCAAGCTTTTTTAACGCACTGCCTCATATAGTTCCTCTCAGTTACCGGTAGTCATAGATTAAATCTTTTGACGAACATGTCTCTTGAAAATTGAGTTAATCTTTATATGCACTTTTATCTTTACTAAAATAGAGTAAAAGAAATTGTCAGCAAAAATAAATACATTATTATGCTGATAGAAATATGTCGTTTAACAGAACAAACTGTATCTACAACCACAGTGCTGTTGAATGAAGATGTTGATTAATTTTTGTAACAGCAGCTCTGACAATATACCCAGCTGTAATTCAAAGGATTTATATTAATGTGCTTGGTCTAATATGTTATTGTTTCTATACAGGGTGTCCAAAAACCCAGGAATCAATGGGAATATGTTGAGCAAATAAGTCGATCCGAATATGTTGAGCAAAATCCGAGAAAACATAATACAGCACTTGAAAAAATGGATAGAGTGTAAGGAAGAACATGTAGAGCATATGCTAGAGCATACGTTGTAAATAATAAATACAAAATTAATTGGTTCCTGACTTTACGGACACCCTGTAGTGACAGCTCAGTCACAGGAATGAGCTACATAATCTAAAGCTAATAATAAATAACATGTTGTTATTTAACAAAAAGAATCATTAATATGGGGAAGTTTTCGGTAAGGAGACATTTAACATTTAACATTTATGGAGGGGACATTTTATAATGGGTCAGTCTGTACAGGATTTTTGTTTTGTCATTGTTGCAGCCAAAAATGCTTCATATTCCACCATGGGAGAGTCTTCGGAACAGAAACGCTTGCGTTTTCTGCTTTCTCAGTAACATGACAAGTCTTTTTGTCTTATCAACTTCAAGAAAGAGGAAAAGATGAGAGGCTGGTAAGGAAACGATTGTTTACAGCTGCTGTAATGTACGTGATAACAGGAACTAACTTGTATTGCAGACAACCTGCAACATTAAATGTAACTATAAATGGTTAAAAAGAATGATGTGTATAATAAATAATAATCCACTATAATTCACATCTGGCAACATCACACCACCTCATTGTGAAATATTTTTTTAAGCATATTTGTCAGTGGCTTCTATGGCAAAATGAACAACACAGCAGGACCAATAGTATAGACTGTGTGATTCACAGCTGTAATATCATGACACTGACTGACACTGTGCATAGGTGTGAACCGGTGGGAAACATGTTAGGACACTATTGTAAGTAGGTGTTACAGAAGTGAGCGTTGTAGACATTCCCCTCTGTTCAGAGACAGTTGTTTGAGCATATATAGATGCTTTCCCACTTTACTCCTCTTTCAAACCATTTGTCCACTCTGGCCAGCATTTATACACATAGTATAAACCAAATTAAAACACATACTACAAGAATGCAGGCCAGACAAACACAAGCTTAAAGCATATCAACACAGAATTTCAATTCCAAGCTGTTTTAGAACAAGATACACTCATCTAGATTCAAGCCAAGAAATTATCCCCTCTTCATCCTGCTGGAAGGAGTTTAGCTCTTACTTTTCTTAAAAGGCAATGATTTCATTGCATTTGAATTTTGAGGGTTATAAAACTTACAGGCTGTTCTGAGAAATCAAAAAATTATAGCAATTTCCCCGCATTTCATATATATAATGTCACAGCAACAGCTACACTATTAAATTCAATTCAATTCAATTCAATTGTATTTGTATAGCACTTTTTACAATAGACTGTCTCAAAGCAGCTTTACAGAAATATCAACATGGTATATAGATATTAAAGGTGTGAATTTATCCCAAATGAGCAAGCCACTGAGTGGCGGCGGTGGCAAGGAAAAACTCCCAAAGATGTTAAGAGGAAGAAACCTTGAGAGGAACCAGACTCAGAAGGGAACCCATCCTCATCTAGGTAACAATGGATAGTGTGAAAAAGTTAATTATGGATTTATATGAAGTCTGTTTGGCCTAACAGATTACAGACTACTACTGACTCACTCCACCCTTTAACTATAACTGTTTGTACATTTTGCAAATATAATATTTTGAACAAATTCTTTCAAACTGGAAGTATTAAGTTATTAAGTAATATTTCCTATATAATCAGAAAAATATATTGCATCACTGTTACTTGATGACCTGTTCCTTCACCCCAATAAATAAATAAATAACAGCAGCTGCAAAAACAACAACAATAATAATAATAATAATAATAATAATAATAATAATAATAATACACTTGTCTATGCATTCACTGTGAATTAAAAAAAATTAAACCATTACTCCTGTAACTGTAAGACTTTATAAAATTTCACATTCTTAAAACCATCACAAAGTATTAATCGTATTAAATAGACTTTAAAACATGAGAATTGAAAGACACGCTCATAGCCTTAACCGTGTCTGAGAGCTGAAGCTGTCTTGCAGTGAAACCACAAAGCCGACCGACCCACATCAGTCTTGCACTCATTTCTTCTCCATCTGCAAACACTGCTCTTCAAACTGAGCAAGCATGACTGTCTCAAATCACTCTGCCTACATGAAAAAGAAGAGACATGGCATCGCTTTTATTCCTTTATTTAGATCTCTATTCCTGCAAATCGTATGTTAGTAATTTGGTATTACAATAACATTAAGATGACTCGCCTTACTCATCTACATGCTATATCGTTCATTATTTAAGTCATCATGCTTTATATTAGCGCCTGTCCATGAGAGTCAGTGCTGACATTGACGGTTTGTAGGCTTGAGTGGAAGCCTAAATCCTGATCAGCAAGACTGCAAAGTAACCGCTACACTGGATCAGCAGTAGAAGAATACTTTATTTTGTTTCTGTACCAACCCTTATTCGATGAAAGGCTTCAGTGTGTTTGCATCCAGTCCATATGTAAATGACTTTCAATTCTCAACAATTCATTTCATCAACCAAACCAACAAGAGAAGGCAGATACTATTGTTTCTTCTATGACCTTTAGTTCTCCATGAAATCTAAGCACTCCATGTAAATGGATTAAACCCTCGGTGATGACAGTCTACAGTCTAAGAGATAATCATCCTAAAGAAAAATAGAGCAGAAATAAGGAGTTGTTGTGAATGTTATAAAAGATGGAAAATGCTGTGTGGTCTTCAGTTCTCGCTGGTGGAAACATATCTTCGTGGTGCCTGTCTGCACTATTTTGAAGACCAAATCTTAAATCACTTCTCCAATTGTGTCCCTTGGCTGCTATGGCATTCCTGTTGAACTGATTTCAAATTAGCAGCTGGAAAGGCCTTTGGAGAACACTGACAGCACTCTGCATTTGGCTTGCATAACGCTGAAAATCATTTTGTCCCAGAAGCACACATTATGATAATTCAAAACAGAACAGTATGGGAAGGGCATGAGAAAAAGTCTGCACATGGCTGGATTAAAGCTACTGTTTATATGCAGGCTTTAAAGCACCGGCTAATTCAGTAAACATCATTATTTGGTATCAAAACTGCTACAGTTTGGGATTATTAACATGGACCCACGCCACCCACACCACCCACACTATCACCAGTTTCTCAAGGTTGCCAAGATATTTAGACAGAAACAACACATTTACCCAGCTTATTCCATCACAGGAAGGTGCATATACCAGAGCTCTCTTTAATGCATTTATATTTATTTAGGGGTGCATGAAACTGATATGGACTGGCACCCTGTCCAGAGTGTACCCTGCCTTGTGCCCGATGCTCCCTAGGATATGCTCCAGGCTCCCCCACGACCCTGAAAAGGAGTAAGCGGTAGAAGATGGATGGATGGATGGAAACTGATATGGAGTTAACTGCATATCATTTAATGGTCTTTAATCTGAAACGCTGAAGAAAGCTATGAAACAGTGGCCTAATAATTTAATCGAACTTCCGGAAATTAATAGTTGGAAAAGTGATAGCCTTTTCACAGTCAGACACCACAGATAACCCATACACACTAGCTTTACTTTAATTCAGCTACTTGTGAAAGGACCAGTAAAAGACACATTCAATCTTTAATACAGGACATACTCAGCACACGTAAGCAGCAAAACCAAAATGATCCATCATCTAATCTAGAACTTAGATCTTTCTTTTGTACTCTTTGCTAACAACAAGCTTTAGAATGCTCGAGGTTGTAGTCTGATTGGTTCTCTGCACATCTATGCATACACACTTTCATGCACTTTTGAACACCAAAAGTTGTTTTGTTTTTCAGGGCAAGGTATAGTAAATGGATTGTAAAAGCTTCATACAATCACATCTTAAAAAAGCTATTAGAGTTTTGTTTGATGTGCATACTGGTGAGTAAACAACATAATCTCACATCAGAAGAGGTCTGTGGTTTGTTGTCATGTTAGGCAAAGTTGCCTCTTGTGAAATATTCTAGATGTCTGGCTTGAGAGACAAGGCATACAAAAAACAAAACCCTGGACCTGTAAGAAACCAGCATTTTATATAATATAGCAATTGTCCAATTGGCAGCCATCTTGGCAATGTTCTTTTCAGTCATATAAGAGCATTTTCCTATTTATTTGAATGATTTGAGACTATATATACCAGAAGCAGCTCAACCGGATGACATCACACAATGATTTAAATAGGCTATTATAATCTGACAAAAATGGTATAAGTAATATTTGGCCTTTATTTTTATTTTTTTTCAGGTTTCTCTGTGCCTCTTGATTATAAACAGAGCATCAGGGTTTGTTGTCTTTACCAACAAGTGGATTAGTTCTTTTTTACTGATCGGCAAACTTACGTAACATGGCGACCATGCTGAGTGTTACACACTGCCTCTTTCATATTTGAAGAAGAACAAGAGGCATTTATGTGTCATATATACATTATAGCACAGTGAAATTCTTTTCTTTGCAAATATCAGTCTGTAGAGGATTTCACGGGATTGTTTTTGTGATTGTTGTGCCAAAAACGCTTGATTTTGTTGTGCCCTTTTTCTAAATTTGCAGCATTGTTTGTGCCTTTTTTGTGAAAAACTATTTGAAATGCCAAAATTGCATTTACCCAAAATAGTTTTTGCATGGCCTTTCTCAGTGATTGTTTTTAAATGAGACCTTTTAGCTGTACTCATGTTTGACGCACATGAATCGAAGAGAGCTTTGGCTGAATGTGTGTTGTGATGAGGTCACATGGTGTGTCTCGACTCAAATCTGCAGAAAATTCTGTGGTAATTTTGGAAAATTAGGAAGCTGGGGTTGGAGTGTAGGATCAGCCATGATACAGCATGCCTGATGCAGAGAGGCTTTAGGGCCTTGCTCAAGGTCCGAACAGTGGCAGCTTGCCAGTGCTGGGGCTTGAACTCCTGAACTTATAATGCTTCAACTTTGAGCCACCACTGCCCAAGCAGTAGATGTATCTCTATTATTAAAGTCTCTCATTGGTTAAAAAAAACAACTGGTTAAAAACACAATCACAACACAGTAGGTGCATTCACACAATTCAGATTCCCTCCTTGTCACTTCTCTATGAATGTTTTTTTTTGTATGTTTGTTTGTTTGTTTGCTTCTTTGTTTTTGTTAAAGAACTACCTTACAGTATAAGGTACCTTGAACTCAGAGGTCCATGGACACCAATACTCGTGCTTGATTAATGGTTAAATTACAGATAATTTTATATTACTCTGTTACAGATTTACTAGAATGTTTGCTGAGGGCTGATTGTTATTGTGTCACTGCACCAGCTCCAAATTACAATGTGCCACTGATACTGCAATCCAAATAAATAATGACAAGAATGGAGCAGAAGTTTTTCATGTTTACATGCAAAATTGATTTGCTCTTCTAAACTCTTATAATACACTGCATGAGAAAGGACAATGAGTTTGAATTCTTTATGGAGGCAATATCCTGACTTCATATGCACTAAAAAATTTACTAGCATTAAATGAACAACTATTGTTAATATAGAAATACCATTCCTCAGCTTAGATACAGAACATTTCTGCACAGTGAAACAATACAACCAGTCCCTGTGCAACTCTTCTGTCATCACATTTTCCATCACAGTTTGGTCTGGCTCCAAATTCCCCTTCTCCAAAACACTGTCCTATCCACAATGTTAAAGCTCGGATCTTCTTCTAATGGCCTACACAACCCCAGGGCTCAACTAAGTGTGTCTCGTGCTCCAGTATAAAAAGTCTTTTGGAAGAAAAGCAAACGAGACAAACCAGACCTCCCCTGCCCTGAAGCAAACAGCACCATTTTAATGAGGTCCTTCCAGCACCATCTCTTTTACCCTCTTCCCTTTATAAACTACAGGCCAGGAAAGATACTCTGGATGTTTCCACTATCACACAAACTTTTTATAGTTGCTCTGTATGTGCAAAATTTATGTTAAAAACCTAACAAGAAAGTTTTGTGCCTACAGCAAGACAAACACAAATCAAAGAGAATGTATGTGTAAGAGCTGAGAGGTATTGAGGTGACAGTGTGAGGCAGCCATAGCTCTGGTTGTAAAAGGGCTGGCCGTCACCAAGGCACAGGGCCAAGAGCACAGATGACCTGCTCTGCCCTTCTGCAGAGAACCAAGGAGAACAATGGGGGATAAATAACAGACAAATCTAATATAACTCTGTTGTTCAAAGAGGCAAAGTCACTATGTGATCTACGCCATATGGTCACAAACATGAGTAGTTTATGTCAGATTAAGAAAAGCACAGTGCCTTTATCCCTGGTGTAGGCTTAGAGAAAAAAAGAGCCTACACCCTAAAATACTATAATCCCACCAATAAATACGATTACATACGTTAGTTCAAAATACCCAGTAAAGCCATTTTTAATGAATATACACTGCATGCAAAAATAAATGCTTTGCTGTATGCAGGATAACTCCAAGTCCTCAACTACAGTATTAGCATAGAAAATCTGCTACTAGTAAAAATACAATAAGGGCCAGCCTGGGAGCCTCCCTGCCTGTTCTAACACTGATGGCGGGAGGCCGGCAGTGCTCCTGGCCAAATCCTGAACCATTACATAATGCAGTCTTTTCACTGCCTCTGAATATGACAAGGCTGGAAAGGAGAATGCAGACAAGCAGGAAGCAGCTCTCTCCAAGCCTATCCTTCCCTCACTGTGTGGCATAAGAGCAAAGGCTAAACCCAGACCAATTCTAAAGGCCTGGCTCCTTTTTCACGCAGAGCCTCTCTATTTAAATGCAAATGAAGTTGTATAGCAGCTGAACAGCTTGGACAGTGGTAAGGCATGCACCCCCCATTCCTCGAGGGGCCCGTGTTCTGGCACTCATCTGCTGAGTCCATAAGCCATTAACTCATCAGAATTCCACCCTTTCCTCCCTCATGCCACCTCCATAATGTTTAGCAAAAGTACCAAAGAGTCATGACTTTTAAAATCTCACTAGAATCAATCTGCAGTTGAGGTTTCTGCAAATGTTCCACTGCAGTTGATGGGCAGCTTGTTTCAACTCCACTGTGTTAGCCGTTTACATGAATTCACATTTATCATTTGGCGGATGATTTAACCCAAAATGAGTTCTGAATCAAGTCAAATCCAATTCAAGCAAATAGCTGAAAATAGCCGACAGTTGCCAAAAACAAAGTATGAGACATTTGTAAGAAGAATCGAAATTCACATATATAAGCCCATTTACAGCTGGCCACTTCATGCTTTTTTGTATCTGGATTGTATCATGTTGATTTTAACCACGTGCATTAACACTCCTATTTACACCTTAATATTTAAATCAGCTCATTATTTCAGAACAGTAGCTTCCAGTATTGTTCTGTTTTTTAGTTACTTTCTGAGTGAGCATCAAGAATAATGATTTTTCATGATGTTTATAATCTTTTTAATGTTTTAAGCATTAACGTTTGTCATGTGAGGTACTTATTAGGCTATACCACCTCAAGTGGTTTGAGCAATCAGATTTAAGCTTAAAGTGATTATCTGGGCGGCCTGTTCAGATTATTACAATTATTTGTGTTATTCACGCTTCCAACGTTCCCAGATTTTTCATGAGTAGAGGTGTCCGAAATGGGGAATTCAACAGCATCCAGCACAGACTATTTTTTCATGAAACAATGTCAGAAAGTGTACCGTGTAGGCAGGAGTGAAAAATAACAAGTACTGTTGAGAACTGAAGCAAGTAACTAGACAGGCAATGAAAAATATTTGCTTTATTATTTATATTGTGCATTGAACATGAACACTTTAGAGAGACAGCCATCACTGGCTATAAGTAACTTAGTCATGAGAAATTCCTTAACTTTGGTGTAATCACATGAATTAATTATTTATTTGTTTAAAGTGAAATTTTGAGGTGAATTCGAGTTTACCAAGTGAATCTGACAGTAAAATAAAATATGTGAATACTAAAAAAAACAAGCATTGTTAAATTATCTGAATTTCTGTGTAAGAAGAGTGACTTATAGTCACCTTAATGTAATTCTGTACTACAGTAAACATCAGTTTGTTAGAAAACCTCTAGGCTCTGGTCTGCTCTCAGTACTCTGCAGATGACTTATAATGATGTAATCATCACCACATAATCTTACATGCCATAATATTCAAATGACTCTGGTTATATTTAAGATTCCTTTGTCAGGTGGAAATATATTGTTATTGTTACTATTCTTACTATTATACTTATTTTTCTTATTATTATTCTCCTTATCTCCCTAAAGTGCCCAATAACTCAAGATCTGAATGTTAAAAAGGCACATTGATACTACAGGCCACGATTAACTCCCACACCACAATTGCCCCACATGAGCCCACAAGTGGCGCTATAGGCCACGCCCAAAGTGTATGTGATTTTCCTTCCACCCCAAAATATCTGAAGATTGGTATACATGCCTTATTTCTCATGGGGAACAAAAAAGCATTTGAGACCCGTAAAGTCCACCATGATAGATTTTCTAATACACTGTAAACTACAAAAAAACATCTCCTCATGAACCGTAGGTTCGATTGACTTGAACTGTGGTACATATGTGTGGGATGCATGTCTTTATATAGGGTGATAATCAATAAGGTATCAACTACTATTTACATATTGGTGAATTGATAACTGTTGCACATATTTCTTGTGTCCATAAATCAATGGAACATTAAACTATGGACTTGATCTGTGCCATACACAAAGAGGACACTATAGTACGTGCGACTACCATGTGCAATGGCAACCTCATATCTCCAACAACAATGACATTAAAAAGAATAATATTTTATCACTAAAGCTAAAATAATGTTTTACACATCTGCTAGTCATAAAACTGATATTCCATTTCAATCACCAGTTCAAATGATGACTCTTGACAATGTTGAGTAACAAATCTGAGAAATGGGTGAATGTAAGATGAAAGATAGATTTACTGTGAATATCTGAAATATACATGGCCGGCTAAATGCTAATTGCTAATGCTACTCTGCCAATTGATGTGTTCCTTCCTACACAGTCTGTGCACACTCCAAAATTCTCACTGGCTGCTCACGCCCTTTACACACATGCGGGCTTGGGGCCACGCATACACATCCATGGCTTTCTGGTTAGGGTGGGCTGACTGTCTGTTAGGCAAATATTCTGGCTGATTTGGCTAATGCTAACAGAAATAGTAAGTCGTCTTCTCCAGAAACATTAAGCTTGGTCAATTTTGTCAACTTTGGCCAATTTTGTTATACTGTGGAACATGGAAACTAGAGACTAGACTTACACTTCTCTGAAAGCATGGGCCTAAACAGAGTATAGGTGGCGATACAAGCCATGCTTCAAAGTTGACACATTCAAAATAATGGCATTTCTACTCTGTCAGGCCAAAATGTCTGAAAGTTGGTATGCCTTGTTGCTCATGGGGAACATAAAAGGTCTCAAGAACCCATAATATCCACGTGATGGATTTTTCTCTACAATGATCATTTGTGGAAAACTACCAAAATGAGCTCAAAATCTGCCATTGATCCAAATGCACTGAAATGCTGTATCAGTGGGATACATTTCTCTACCGTGTCAATTTTGAAATAGTCCGCAATCCACCATTGCTGCTTGCAGCTATATTATAATATTATATTTGTATACGTGCAAAATTATAAAAAAATAAATTAAAAAAATAATCAAATAATAATAATAATAATAATAATAATAATAATAATAATAATCATAATAATTGTTACGCCACGGCCACTATAGGCCGCTGTGGTACAGGGCGCGCGATCCCAGGTGGCAATAATTATGTCTATTATGTGCCTTATTTAAGTGCCTGAGTTTCCCGAGCGCGTCACTCGTGATTAAACTATTCCTAAACTAGATGTATACTAGACTTGTACCTATGTTTAAGTTGAAAAAGGAAATGCTATTTGCTGTGTATTTAAGTTGTCTGATCATGTCTATAGAACTAGTATGTATCTCAGCACGGATATGCTATTGATGCTCCGTATGCTTGAAATAAAGTCTTTATCTGCGCCTGCATCCGACTACGACCCTGTTTCGTCACAATAATAATAAATTAATTATTGAATAAATGAAATGAAGTGCCACGTATACACAACACTCATTCTGAAATCCATCTGCTATGGCCGTAATTGTGAATAATATGACAGAAAATCAACATCGCTATCTGTCGAGGAGTCGAGACTGCTGAAGCACGTGCTTTTGTAAAAAATGCCATTGCAGATCCACTAGTTTGAGTGAAAACACAAGATAAAAGTGTCCTCTTGGTAAAACTCCTGCTTAAATACATGTGTGTGTATGTTGTGTGTGCCACCAGCACCACATAATGAAAGCTGTTCAGCATACTAGTTAATATTCTGTCAATCAATCCTGTATATCTTAAACCCAAAATAGTGTAAATGTTTTTCTTCCTGTCAAAAAAAACATTTTGGTGAAGGAAGCCCATTTTACTGTATAGCATGGTAGTGGAAAACCTTGTTTGTGGCTCTGAATCCTAAGGGCATTTTTTGTCATTATGGTTTTGGTGCTCGGGCTCCCAGGTGTGGGAGAGGATGGGCAATGTGGCAAAAATAAAATGTCACCATAATAAGACAGACTTCTTTATAATACACCATATGCCTCAAATATCAGGACCTTGAAATAATAAGGTTCTGGCCTTCTAATATTTGTTTCAATAAATAGTTATAGTTATACACCTCAATGAGAGTTCAAACGTTATGGCTCAACATCTTCAAATTATGGAATTGTTAGCTAGAACATTATAGTCTTGATATTTAAGATTATTATTTTTGTTGAGATTTTCTGCCAAAGTGCCAACAAATTATAATAAAATCTTATTATATATTATCCATCCACCCATCTTCTACCGCTTACTCCTTTTCAGGGTCACGGGGAACCTGGAGCCTATCCCAGGGAGCATCGGG
>JAOUWY010000030.1:18371834-18384151 GCA_025728095.1 Prietella phreatophila
GCACAACTGCAAAACTTAAAAGGGCGCAAACAAAGTCAAGAACAGGTAGAAGGTCATACACAGGCTTAATCAATGCACATAAATCAGTATGAGAAGCACAAAGCAATGGCAATGATCTACCCCGGGACGGAGACTGATGAGGCTTAAGTACACGTCCGGAAATGTACAGATAAGTAATCCTAAAGCACGAGGCAGGAGCAGGCGTGTACAAGTTGTGACACAATCAGTTTCCATTTGTAAATCAGCTTGACCTGTCTGTTTTCATATCGCCCAAAGTGAATTTTGTCTGTTATCATTTGCAGTGACTATATGTACAATTCAACCGTGAGGTTGCATGGCTGATCGTGTATAAAATTATCGTTGTAATGTATGCCTTGAGAATCAATTATGTGATTCATTCATTCCCAAAACATCCTTAACCTTAACATCTAAAAACACAATCCTTTTAATTTTGCACAGAAATTCTCAACCACATGCTTTCTGATACCAGGCTGCAACAGTGTAGAGGTGAGGAGGGTATTGGGCCACTGCCATTTAACAAACCAGTCAGTGTAGCAAAACTGTACAGAGAGATTATCCTTATGTACTGCCAACACACATACAGTATAGTACACCAACCGATACAGCTTCATATCTCTATATGCATTTGCACCACACATGCACACAAAATACAGCTCTATTCCACCAACTTTGAGATTCAAAATGTGTCTTAAATTTCAGTAGAATATAAATATCTACAGATGGCTTAGTGGTTAGCATGTTTGCCTCGCACCTCCGGGATTGGGCGTTTGAATCAAGCGTACACCCTCTGTGTGCGCAGTCTGCATGTTCTCTCTGGGCTTCAGGGATTTCCTCCGGGTATACCGATTATCTTCCTCAGTACAAAGACATGCTTTGTAGGCTGAATTGCATTTTCAGATTGTTCGTAGTGTGTGAATGGGTGTGTGAATGTGCCCTGTGTTGGGTTGGCACTCCATCAAGGGTGTCCCCTGCCTTGTGCCCCGAGTTCCAGGCTAGGTTAAGCGGTATGGATAATGGATGGTTGGCATAAATATCTACAAGGTCCAAAAAAGTTGACTTTATTTGTTTTTTGTTTTGAAATATACATATATATGAATGATCAAATCATTTCTGACCTTTAAAATAATAATAAATATAATGAAAACTAGTATTTCGTTTGATTGTTTTTCATCATTTTGATTCATTCTAGGGCAAAGATTAATGAACGATCTTGAATGACTACGATGTACAGTCCCCTCCAAAAGTATTGTTACACCAAGGCCAATCCTTTTGTTTTTTACTATACACTTTTATTTGAGATCAAAAGATGAGTATGAGACAGTAGTTCAGAATTTCAGCTTTCATTTCCCAAATGTCTTCAGTGTATTGCGAAAGCAAAAGATTTGGACTTGCCATTCCAATGCTTTTGGTGGACACTGCATATCAGCAAATAGTGTATGTCTGACGTGTTGCCAATATGGGTTACTATGTGCTTTTTAAAAATGATTAGAGGGTGATGACATTTCGACTGATAATATCAGCAGGATTTTCCAGGTGCTGCAATTTAAGAATATTTTGAATCACCCGACATTTATTGAGTGCAGTTGTTAAAAGCTGTGTGTTAGCTGATGTTAGATAGTGTTTCAGTTAACGTGGGTGGCTGGCTGGCTGGCAAGGTAATGGATTCATGAATGTTTGGATTCATGAATGTTTGATGATCTAGACTTTGTATGGTGAAACAAGTTGAAAGAAAACAGTGAAAGTTGAAAAATGAGTTTGAATTATTATTTATTTATTTATTTAATTTGCTATTTTAGTGCGGGCCAAGAAAAACTGAATGAATTCACGAATGCAGTGTGCACGTCCCCTACACTTGAATGAATGAATGAATGAATGCCTTTATTGTCACTATACACATGTACAATGAAATTAAGAGCCACTCCTTTTTTCCATGCTCAATATATACATAAAATAAATAAGATACAAGCAAAATAAAATAAAATAGATAAATATAACAACACGAAATAAATAAATAGTACTGTGAAATCAGTACGTGTGTTTAGAATATTTATAGCTTTCTTAGAATGTTTATAGCTTTCTGTGTTATCTTTATTTTAAATTTATGTTAATTTAAATGGAAGTACTCTTGTTTGAAAAATGTATATCTGATCATTTTTACGCATGTATTATTTAATCAGTCTTTTTGTGGAAGAAGCCAGTCTCCTATGCACTGGTCTTACACACTATTGTGCTTGTATTTACGTGTTCCTGTGTATTTCTTTCTGGCTGCAGTTCAAGTGAATTCAGTGCTTTATTGTAATGACAGTTATAGCAGTTACAGTATTGCCAAAGCACTGAAATGACAAAGAAATGTGCAGCTGCTTCTGTTATTGCACATTGTTCCTGTAGACTCTGTTCTGTCACCGTTAATGCCCTCATTACTAGGAAGCTCAGGCTGATTGTGTTGTTAGGGCTTCCAAGGTCAGTTGGCATGTTAGTGAGATGCTTTAGTGTTAAGAGCTTTGCTAATATGTACTGGGCAAATGTGTGTGCCTCTTATTCTTAGAAGCTGATTTGACACTGAGAAGCTGCAGTCCTGTTGATGTAATTGTTAGCAACCCTCCTTACCTGTTTTCTCAGGATATGGAGTCTCTGCAGGCAGAGATACACAGGTACTCAAAGCACACACAGAGATATAGGAAGTTATATTCACATGTTAATTTTCATCCACTTTATTAGGAACACCCATACACCTGCACATTCATGCAATTATCCAATCAGCCAATTAGGTGGCAGCAGTATGATGCATAGAAACATGCAGATACAGTTCAAGAGCTGTATTGTTCAGCTCAAACATCAAAATGGAGGAGAAATGTGACTTTGGCCTCGAGAAGGATGTTGATCCCAGAGAGGCTGGTTGAGTATTTCAGAAACTGCTGATCTCCTGGGATTTTCACACACAGCAGTCTGTGCTTTACGGCGCACTTTCAAAACTCAACAGAAAACACTTTTTCAACAGCATGAAGTTGGTCTTACCCAGTAACACATTAATGCTAAAATTGAAAGACATTCCAGAACTGATGAGGAAGAAGGTGAGTGAAATACATCAGTCTGGGAAGGGTTACAAAACTATGTCAAAGGCTCTGGGACTCCAAAGGATCACAGTGAGAGCCAGTACAGTACGCACAGTAGTGAAGCTTCCAAGAAGTGGAGGACCTTCCAGAATTCCTCAGAGTACAACAACTACTCATCCAGGAGGTCACAAAAGACCCAAGAACAACATCAAAGGAAATATAGGCTTCTCTGGCATCAGTAAATTTCACTGTTCATGACTTCATTATCAGAAATACATTGGGCAAAAATGGCATCCATGGAATAGCAGTGAGGTGAAATCCACTGCTAAAGAAGAACATTAAGACTCGTCTGAATTTTGCCAAAACACACCTTGATGATCCTCAAATCTTTTGGGAGAATGTTCTGTGGATTGATGCATCTAATGTGGAACTGTTTGGAAGACTGGTCCCATTACATCTGGCATAAACCACACAGATATTCCACTAAAAAAAAATAATAATTCCTACGGTCAAGCATGGTGGTGGAAGTGTGATGGTGTGGGGAAGCTTTGCTGCTTCAGGGCCTGGTCAACTTGTAATAATTGAGCGAAACATGAATTCTGCTCTCTACCAGAAAATCCTAAATGAGAATATATGGTCTTCAGTCTGTAAATTGAAACTCAAGAGCAACTGGATTATGCAGCAAGACAATGATCCAAAGCATAGGAGTAAGTCCTATAAGTACGTGAAAGATTGATCACCAGTTATCAGAAGCGTTTGGTTTCAGTTATTGCTGCTAAAGGTGGCACAACCACATTTTAAGTTTAAAGGGAGCAATTAGCTTTTTACATGGGTGATTACATGGGTTTTGGATCATTTGTTTTGCTTCAGAAAAAAAAATTAACACTGTATTGTGTGTTTACTCAGGTTGCCTTTGCTTTATGTTGTATTTTGTTTGAAGATCTAAAACTGAGATCTCAGATGCACAAAAACATAAGAAATACTTTTTCACAGCATTTTATGTGTGCGAGTGTATGTGTCGAGCTCTGCCAAGTGTTCTCGCACTCTGTCTCTCCCGCTCATGGTGTTACGGGAGTCAAGTGAAAGCACAAAGAGACACAGACAGATCAACTCGGGCTAATAAAACAGAGGTGAGAATTATCACACCATACCTGCTGGTTCTACCCACCTCTTCTCTGTCCACAGCTGACGCTCGACCTGCCTCCGCCACCAAAACCACTCTTTACAAACATGGTGAGCAGAAAAACATCTCAGAATGCACAACACATCGAACATTGAAACAGATGGGCTCCAACAGCAGAAGACCACATCAGCTTTCCATTTCACTCTCCACTTCACGTTCATGGTTTCACTCAATGCTACAGTGTGCACAGGCTCACTGGAACTGGGTATTTGAAAGATTGGAAAATACTTGACCTGTGTGGGGGATGGTATGCATTGTGCTGCTGCCACATGATTGGCCGATTGGATAATTGTGTGTGCGCACATGAATACCTTGTATTGATGTACCTTCCATATTGATATATTTAGGGGTGGTAATGTTTTCTTTAAAAAAATTAATAAATTATTAGTTAGGTAAATAGCCAATTTTAATTAACTAAAAAAAACATCTGTAGACTGATTTTAAAAATAGACACAGTTTCATGGTACCATTTTAAATGTACTATATTAAATAAAATGGAAATGAAATCAGTTGCTTTTAGCCAATCAATGTCTTGGTGTCTTTCAGTGTATTTGGAATCTTTAAATTCAGCTCTGTCCCTTTTCACTTTTATCGGCAATTTATTTTTTGAGTGTATATATATATATATATATATATATAAAATTAAAACGAAGTTTATTTATTTTATTTTTTTTGAGAAAACACTTGTAAAATGCTTATAAGATATGTCATAATTTTCATCGGCTGTTTGTGTAAAAAAATTTTTAAATATTAATAATAATAATAATAATAATAATTGAATGCATTTAACGATTATTACAGTCATTTTTGCCTGCTTTCTTGAAGGGAGCCAGTAATTCTGACGCTGACTATTTATCTTAATCTCTGCAGGTTTGAAGACCACTCAGCATTGGATGGGGGTTTGGATGGCATGTCAGTAATCAGAGAGATTCTAACTCTAGCACCGAGACTCCTAACAGATGAAGGGTAAGAGGAGGAGTGTGTGTGTGACTGTGTAAATGTATACGTGCTTTAAGGATCCCCTGCAGTATGTCTATTGCTCGGTGAATATGATCTCATGGCTGAGCTCTAGGAGACAGCGTATACTCCGACAGAGTATAAATAGAATGCTCTAATCTCACTAAAGAGCTTCACGAGCACTCCTTAAGTGCTTCAGGGAATCCGCTCCTAGTCATCGACACTTTCATGGAAGCGGATACTGGTGTTTCCAGGATTGTAGGGCCCCTTTCCATTAATTTGCCCCATAATTCACACAGTGGTGAACTGTGTCACTTGTCCTTAAAAATGAGTTCAGTGTCTGACTTGCCTCATTCTTGTCCCAGAAAATTTTACACACAAAATGCTTGGAGATAATAGCTTGCGTCTGTGAGTGTGTGCACGTGTCAGCACTGAACGTTTCTCTTGTTTCAAGAATCCATGTCTCTCACAAGTATTAGCACTAGGCTCTCTCTCAAGGCCAGTAAATATGAAGTCTGCATTCCTTCCCTAGAAATGCTGGTTTTTCTGCGAAATCCAAATTCCATCAAATCTCATGTGTATTTGTGACTAAAAATGTTTTAAGGTCTTATCTGTTAATGTGGTAAGATCTCCTTCCTACTATTCCACATCCTCTCAACTCTGCTTCCTGCAGTTGTTCATTTGCTCTGTATCTGCTTGTGTTTCAGTCGTATGTATCTGGAGGTGGATCCACGCCATCCTCCACACATAAAGGGTCTGGTAGAGGAAAGTATGCTGGGATTGCAGTATTTGGGATCACACTGTGATTTCAACAACAGGTCAGAATATCTGCAGTTAGCATGTTTGTCCTATTTTACGCTACTGTACATGAATAATGCTTTAAGATCTTATAGGAGTTAGAGTATTTTAAATAAGTGGACTTTAATGTTTCCTCTGTAATCTGAGTGCTGTATATGATACAGTTGATGTCGTAAGTTTACATATGCGTTGCAGAATCTGCAAAATGTAAATGATAATTTAAAAAAAAGAGGAATCATAAAAATGCATTTTGTTTTTATTTAGTACTGATCTGAATAGGCTATTTCACATAGCAGATGTTTGTGTAGTCCACTAGACACAATACTAACTGAATTTACACAAATGAACCAGTTCAAAAGTTTACATATGCTTGATTCTTAATACTGTGTGTCGTTACCTGGATGATCCTAGATGTTCATGAGTCCCTTGTTTGTCCTGAGCGGTTAAACTGCCCACTGTTCTTCAGAAAAATCCTCCACGTTCTGCACATTCTTTTCTTTTCCAGCATTTTCTGCATATTTGACCCCTTTTCCAACAGTGGCTATATAATTTTGAGATCCGGCTTTTCACACTGATGTCAACTGAGGGACTTGTAAACTATTACAAAAGGTGCAAACATTCACTGATGCTCAAGAAGGCAACACGATACATCAAGAGCCAGGGGGATGTAAACTTTTGAACAGGATGATCGGTGTAAATTGTTATTGTTTTGTCTTCTGGGAAACCTGAAGATATCTTATGTAGCTTCTGAAGGGCAGTACTAAATGAAAACAAACAAAATAATAACAATTTACACCAATCAACATTACATTCCTACAGCAGCAGTACAAGTAGTAACCAACTATTAAATATATCATGGTAATAAATAGAAAGACTACAATTTAGCCAAAGATAATAAAGTAAGAGATACATATGTCATTATTATTATTATTATTGTTAAAATATTTCAGACAATATATTATACCGTCGCACCGCTGAGTGCTCCGTCCTGATTAGTCAGAAGGTGATAATTAATTTTCTAGCATTTTTGTATGCACTATAATTGTTGATATGGTGCTCAACTTTTAAAGAGAGAGAAAAAGAGTGGCTGGTGACGAAACAACAATGTATAGTTGCGCACAAGTGTTAACAGGAACTATCTAACAGGATGGTACACAACATTAAACGTAACTCTAAATGGATGAAAAGTATGCCATGTCCTTATTCAAATTACATATAATGCTTATCTTGTTGAACACCAGCACTTTTCCCTGTTTTTCCGTTGCTTTTACAGTTTGCGGTTCTGCATTCTACAGAAGAGAGGATGAACTAAAAGAGCAACCTGTGGAGTTTGTGGCTGACTTGAGAGACACAGACAGAACATAGCTTGAGAGAAAGCTGATATGGAAGTGATGGCTCAAGCGACATGCATGAAGAACTGTATTCTCCGCCGTTCTGCCAAAGTGTATTGCTTACACCTCACCTCCAGTCACAGCCTACTGGGATTCTATGGGGTGTTTAATGTGTGATCTAAAAAAAATACATTGAAATCCTGAAATGGATTATAATGGAAAGGCAGACCAGCCTAAGCGCTGAGATTTCGTCTTTTCTAATTCACACAATGTTCTAGATGGAAGACCTGACCATAAATGATAGCTGAGAGTGTTAATATAACACTGCAATCAACACAATGTGAACTGTTCGGCGTTTATTACCATTTTGAATGTGTTACCATGCACGTTGTTTAATAAAACAGTCTTGAATTTGGGGGTGTGTTCGTGTCGTCGTTTAAGACTCTACGCCAGGAACTGGAGCTGCTGGTCTAAATTCCAGACCAATATTAGTATCAGGTGACAGGAGATTCTAGAGTTCAGCATTTCTTCTGACCATTGCAGTAATGGACTTGAGCAAAAATATAGTGTAGTCCAGTCACATTCAAAAAAAAATTTAACTTTCTGAGCTCCAGCTGTAGTTGCACTTGCATTTTTTTTTGGAATAAATATTTACTAAAATAGTAAATACTATAAATATGTAATTGTATTTGACTGTATTACTATTAGTACTAGTTCATTTAGAATTAGTCACTGCATATTATTAGCTCTGTACTTGTACTCTGCATGATGACAAAATTAAATCTATTCTAATTTAATCTAATCTCATTTGAATTTATTCTACCTTACATTATTATCTTTGCAAACGTAAAATTTAAAACGTATTTACTCCCATTTCTCGTCAGCCAAAATGTCCAGTGTGGATGCAATGTAATCTGAGTTTGTATAGCACTTAAAATTGATCAAATTGAATGTTTTATATATATATATTTACTCCCTGAAGTATATTGTGTGGTTTGGCACACTTCCTGCTAAGTGCTATGACTGAGTAATACTGAGGACGAGATAACCAATAGGATTATCAGGCCAGTATAGAGGTCAGGGTGATCCTACCAAATTATCTCAAAAAGCTGCTCTGAAATAAGTTTCTTCACCTATTATCTCGTGGTGTGTGACATCCAGTCTTAACCTCTCTAGCACTCCTCTACTCATAGCACTGATTTCAGTTTGTAAATATAAATAAATTTTCAGCTGTGTGGGAAAATGCTGAATGTCTTGTGTATTTTTTTTTTATTTAATTTTTTAAGACAAAATATTGACATCGTTCATGCAAGACTTATAATCACTGATGGTCAAACTCAACTCCATGTGTTGGTGGTGTTTTTTGTTTTTTTTTATCTGAAGTCGCGTATGTTCATGAGAAAATCTGCGAAATCTGAGAGTCCGGATCATCAGTGATCGGTCCCTGAGTGTGTGCTGTTTTATTCTAGGCTGATCTTGTAGTGTGGAAGGTTTGATGACTAAGGCACAAAATTTCTCTGAGGTTTGTAATTATGTCTGTCGGTCATCTTGTAGTGCGAGCCATCATGAAGATGAACAGTCAGGACCTCTGCAGAACACAAAGCCTATGAGCGCTTTTAGAAGTCCTGTGTCACGTTGAATACCTGGCAACCCAGATAAACAACTTGTTTGTTTCCGTTGTGTTTTCGTTTTGTCTTCCTTTCTAAATCTACTGGTGCACTGTTTCTCGTAGTTACATATCTGGCATGTGGTTATGGCTTATTGTGGTGAGACTGCTCTGTGTGTGTGTGTGTGTGTGTGTGTGTGTGTGTGTGTGGAAGGGTGCAATAGGCTGAAGGTAATTATTGTAGCAGTTTCTGAGAACTCCCCCTCCCGGTGCTGCGGTAGCTTTTCCCTAGAAGCACTGCACACATTCTGCGAAACAGCTGGCAGCCTGCCGCATGCTCACCCACTCCTGGACAAACAGACAAACACACACACATACACAGAGAAAGACATATTCCCTGCAATACTGTTTCAAGTGTACACTTTGTTTTGTCTAACTGTCCGACTTACAGACATGCAGGTTAATCGCTTGTTTGGCTTGTAGCAGGTTGATGTAAATACACTCATGTTTACATAAGATACTTGTCATATAATGTGTCAGAGTCAACAGCAGCAGTTAAAATTATAATAAAAACGAAACCAAAGTAAGGTTTCAGAGAACACAGATGAACACTTGGACTTGAAATCTGCCTTTATGGGCAAAAAGTGTTTCCATTAAGTTCACTCATTAAAGTTAATACAATTACAGTATAGCCCAGTTTCAGATTTGTAGGAAATTATTATTATATTTTTCCAAAACAGTGATACTTTTAACCTTTCTTTCTCTCTCTCTCGAACACACACTGATACACACTGTCTCTTTCTGCCTCTGTATCATCAGTAACCGACTATTGTCCCATTATTTCATGTATTTGATTGATTATAATAGTCTTTTGATGAAACAGACTGTTTGGATTTTTTATTATTATTATTATTATTATTAATATTTTAAACCTATGAGTAATTCTGTAAGTGTTTTAATCCCATAAGTTCCATTACTTTCAGCTCAGTCGAGGTGGTTCTGTTCATGTTGATGAAAGTAATCCGATTGCGTGTGGAAAACCAATCTGAACATCCCTGCAGGCGGTTACTGAGAATGTAGTACTCGGAAGACAAGTGATTTGGCTGAGATTCTGTTATTTATTAATGCAGTTCAGCTCATCCTCTTTCCCGGATTTGCCTTGTTTTCCTAAAGCTCTCTGCTGGGTCTAAGAACAAAAACAGACTAGTTTGTCATTGTACAGCTCCTCATGCTTCAGTTCTCGAGCTCAAAGCCACTGTGTTTCCAACTCAACTACCATAAACTGGATACTACATTAAATCTTAATGCCTCCTGTTATTGTTAATGCATCCTTATTAAGCATTAAGTGTTACACTAAATACAAGAAATCATCTCTAGAGTCAGATGAAAGTACATAAATAAATATATTTATTAACATAAATATATTGAATAAGATCACATGAAAGAGATTGAATGGTTCAGTATTTTTCTTTTATTATAAAATAAAAAGAATCCATGTCCATAAATATATACAAACTCCCACATTGTGGGGATAGAAAAAAATAAATTATTCTGGACTGATTATATAGTAATATGTACCAGAACGAATTTTGTGTAGAAAAAGGAAAAACGAAAAAAAGAGAGACAACACAGGGCTTTGACTTAATGTTGGTGTGTATCCAGCTGCCATGTTGCAAGCAGTGGAGCTCACTGGCAGCCGCTCACCCTCGATTGTCTCTTTAAGAAATTAAGAATTAAAGAACAGGCCAAAAATGAAATTGACACATTTTCCATAACCTTAATTGTTGTTAGTCTGCCAAATTACGCTTGGAGTCTGGTGTGTGCTCTTTGAGTTTTTTGTACCCAACAAATAAGAGAGACTAGTTTCTAGTTTAACACTTTGTGAACAGAACTCCAAAATAATCACACTCTTGTCATAGAGGATATCATCTGACCAAGCAATACAATTAACAGATCCTAAAAAAAAAAATAAAAAAAAAAATGCAGTTTGTTTCATAAATTGACTTTTTTTCTACATTAAAAAGAAAAACGATTAATATTCGTTTTCAAATTTTATGTGACAGCTATACTCTGAGCCTATTGCTAATGTAAACAATCACTTGCTGCACTAAGTTAACTAGCTACAATAGCTCCATTTGTGTTCTAGGATGCAAAATCAGAAAAAGTAAATAATTCCGAACATTTCTACAGGATTTTCATGTTTACGTTAACAAACTGGCTTGTAATCGCAACCACAAGCCATAAAAAAGTATTATATAAAACACACCTAAATCTGCTGCTCTATCATTTTTCTATAAAAATTTACCTCTGAGCAGTGAACCTGAAGTAAACATTGTTTATTTTGGCAATATCCTGGTATACGGTTCACACTGTAGCTAGCTAGCTAGTCGGAGTCCGATGGTAGTGCAGAGTGATATTCTCTGAGGAAAGAAAGTGATTCTGTCTTCAAAATGGCTGCTTCTACTGACTGTAACATCAAAATGCCATTTTTGACCTTTTTAAAAAAAATTACAATTTAAACAGATAACAATTCTATCAGATAACACCATAGTTTTAGGCAAGTGTGTGATGATTTACGCATGGACTTTTAACATTACTAAAACAGCTCTATATGCATCATTTACTTAGCTACATTAGCCTTGTAGCTCAAGCCATGGGGAAAATTATGTAGCTTTCATTTTGTTTAAGCAAACAGTCGCTGTAAATAAGTGATGTGACCCTTGGATCTATGTTGTAGGAGAATCAAACCAACAGTAGTTTCCAAGTCATTTTTTAAAGTTCATCCAAAGACTGTGGGGTAATGAAACTAGTTACACCATGTCCTATAAACATCATCACAATACTGACATTGAATTGCTGCAGACTTTTCTATTTGTCATTTGCAATTCTGTGAAGTTCCAGTGAATTTCCAGTTTAGTCTGTATTTGGGGAACCTGAAATCTAATTTATCCCATAGGAGAAAATTAGTCATAACTGCTAAAGGAGAAAAGTGTTCAAGAACTTTAAATATAGACATTATTGGTTAGTAAGCCAAAGCCCCATTTCTCTTGGAAATGAACTTTCACCTGCATCATTTTCATTAATGACATCAGGGTCCTCTTTTATGTTCAAGTTGGTGTTTCCATGGTGATGTCAGAGCTGGAAAGGGTACTCCTGTAGGTACTGCAGTAATGGCTTTGGTAAAGGCAGCATCGCCGGGCAGGCTGTGTACTGATTAATAGCCAAGCGTGCAAGATGCTGTAGGGATGGAAAAGCCTGAGGCTGGCGGAGTGGACGTTTCAGCTTGAGCAGCACAGCACACTCCTTAGGTACCGGGGGAGTTACGGGATCGCACTTGTCCTCCTGAGACGCATCACGTCCCCTTGCTG
>JAOUWY010000030.1:18434078-18452550 GCA_025728095.1 Prietella phreatophila
AAAATCCCTCCTGAGATGTGTGCAAACCTGGTGGCCAACTACAAGAAACATCTGACCTCTGTGATTACCAACAAGGGTTTTGCCACCAAGTACTAAGTCATGTTTTGCAGAGGGGTCAAAACTTATTTCCCTCATTAAAATGCAAAACAATTTATAACATTTTTGAAATGCGTTTTTCTGGATTTTCTTGCTGTTATTCTGTCTCTCACTGTTCAAATAAACCTACCATTAAAATTATGGACTGATCATGTCTTTGTCAGTGGGCAAACGTACAAAATCAGCAGGGGATCAAATACTTTTTTCCTTAACTGTATTTGGACAACCAAACATTTGATACTCTTTGAAACAGTGCCTATTAATAAAGGTGTTATACTATCAAATGACACATAAAATTCCATTTTGTAGTAATTTTCACAATTTAAATAAACAAAGAAACAGATCAGACCCATGTAAAAATTGTCACACCTTCAAATCCATAAAATTAGAATCAGGTGTTGAAGATTGGGTGTCAGTGATTAGAACCTGCTTAGGGAGTGCAAGTGGAACCTGTCTTATTTATACCCCTCTCATATCTAGTGTCTGGTGTTCCCTTTGTTATTGAGGTCTTCAGAAAAAAGGTTGTAGATGCCTATGAGTCTTGCAAGGAATTTAAAAAGATCTACAAATTATTTGAAATACATCATTCCACTATAAGGAAAAGCATCTACTAATGGTGCAAATTTCGACTGCCAATTTGTCCAGGACTCACCGTCCCAGCAAATTCAGCCCAAGAGCAGACCATCTGATGCAAAAAGAAGTCTCCAAGAACCCCACAAATTCATCACCGGATCTGCTAGTAAGTCTTGAAACTGTTGGTGTCAAAGTGCATGCATCTACAATCAGGAAGAGATTTTTTTTTACACAAATTTGCCCTGCATGGGAGACATGTCAGGAAAAAGCCCTTGTCAGACAACATTTGCCAATGAGCATATAGGCAAATATCAGGCCTTTTGGAATAATCTGCTCTGGACAGACAAATCAAAGGTAGAGTTGTTTGGCCACAGTAACAGCAGACATGTTTGGCACAGACTAAAGACAGCTTTTCAGGAGAAGCAACTGAATCACGGTGGTGGAAATGTTATGGTTTGGGGTTGCTTCGCTGCCTCAAGGACTGGAATCAGCTTGTATTCACTGATTCAACTATGAATTCTGAATTATATCAAAGAGTACTTGAAGATAATGTGAGGCCATCTGTCCAAAAGTTGAAGTTGAACCAAAAGTGGACCTTTCAACAGGATAATGATCCTAAGCACACTAGCAAATCCACCAAGGAATGGATCAAAAAGAAGAAATGGAGGGTTATGGATTGGCCTAATCAAAGCCCAGATTTGAATCCCATTGAAATGATGTGGGGGGATGTGAAACAGGCAGTACATAAATCCTCAAACATCTTGCAACTGAAATAATATTGCATGGAAGAGTGGTCACAAAATTCCATCAGGCTGATGCCACAGACTGGTGGACAATTATGCAAAACACCTACAAGAAGTTATTTCTGCTACAGGGGGCAATACTAGCTTTTGAGGCCAAGGGTGTACTTGCTTTTTTCCACATTACGATATCACATCTATTGATATTTCTATTGAATAAATGATTGCAAAAGGAAGTTTTCCTTGTGGTTTTGTTCAAGTATATCAACTTTATTAATGGGCACTGTTTCAAAGATGATCAAATATTTGCTTGTCCAAATATGTCAAAATAGCCAACAATTTACATGGGGTGTACTTATTTTTCCTGTTTATTTATTTATATGACCATTTTATCATCTCATCTGTAGCAAAAATGCCAATAATTCCAGGAAGTATTAACATGAATGTATGAATAAGTAAAATTAATATTAAATAAAGCATACCAAAATACCATTCTTACTGAAACAAAAAGCAGCAGAACATGCTTACTTTCCACACATGGTGAAGGAGCAGTTTTATTTAATACAAGTACTTCATTCCCATCTACACAGTACCTTTACAATCCTGATGAGGATTTTGAGCTGGTACACATGGAGCTGTTGGTCCATTCGGTCAGTGAGCCAGGTCCCCAGCAGATTCATGGTGGCTGTATACCATTGCTGTAATGCACACAAACACAGCGTTCTCCAGCAACACACACACACACCCACACCCACAAACGAACCCATGCAAGAGACTAGAGTGTCTAGACACATAGACGTATATCCATTAACATTGCATACACACGCATAGATGTAGTCACATTACAGTACTCATGACTGTACGTGTATGCTCCCTCTCAGATACATACATATCTACACACACACCTCACGCACACAACACATGCAGGGACACATATACAGGCACACACACAAAATACACAGAATGCATACCAACATAGATACAGTCACACCTTCAGTTAGCACTAGGTTAGTCAGGCAATTTAAAATTAATTTACAGAGGCAGCAATATGACCATCTGCAAAAAAGTACATACATCATGCATTAATTAATTGCACAATTAATAACAAGACAAACTGCTAAATTGTATTATTCTTAATATGTATACAGCATAGTCTGAGGTCTAAAAAGTTTAGATCAGAATTCTTAAGATGATTAAAACAAGGCCTAAATTATTCAGATTCTGATCCAAGGGAATTGTTCAAATGTGAGCTAAAGAAAGTGGTAAGATTTTCTGATCATTTTTGGCTGGTGCTAACAGAACTATGCTGAATGTTTTAAACAAAATCTTGAAAAGAAATTATTTGTCCATGCTATCAACTTTAAACTCAAATGTTCTGCAAACATCACCCAAATTCAACAAAACATTCTTCAAGTCAAAGCAACAAACTTCAGTATGATCATAACCAGAAAACTTGGAAATCAATATATAAACGTGAGAATGAGAAGAATCTGCAGGCAAGGCGATTTGTACTGTTATCTTAAACCATGTCTATGTTTTTAACATATCAAATATGTATAATGCAAATCTGAAAACCCAGGTGTATTCGAAATCGCATAGAAAACATCTTATATATTGTATAGTTCAAAGAGAACAGCACAGGTTTTATGTAATGGATGAAGTGATAGTCTCTTATCGTGAAAGAAATAGTCAATAGCAGGATCCTGTGGAGTGAATTGGTATATTTGGGAATTGTGATGTGTTTTTCTCATTGTAGGATTTAACACAGTGTCTAGGCAAGCTACTGTTGTAATACCTATAACAACACTTGATACCTATATTTCCTAGTTTAAATATCATTAACTCTCAGAAGCTTTCCATACTAATACTGCATTCAGCTGCCTCTTGGTAACTCCATTTTATTTATTAATTTTTTTACAGTATTGAAATGACGAAATCAGAGTTAATATGATCATATGTCTAGACTGAAATGCTATTCCTCATATCAAACATGTTTATTTTGTTTTTGCTGGTGTCTGATGCAGTGGGTTGGAGCAATTTGAAACTGAAATATTTCTTCATAACTAGAGATGGCACAGATTTCGATACAGGCTTGGTATCAGGCTGATACCGTTAAAAAATTATGGGCAGTAAAAAAAAAGAATGAATTTGGTCCTATCTTGTAACATTGAGAAAATATGTTTACACAGAAAGAGACTTGATTTTATTTTTGTAATGCTTGATTTTTATTATATTGATAAAATTTTCGATGTAAATGATTTTTATCTGAAAGCTATAGATGTGCGCAAGTTGTGTTTTTAGCTACGTGTTGTTTTTTTTTAAAGCGTTACAGTTTTAACAATTTATATCTGAAAAAGAAAAGGAGGAATTGTGCCATCTCTATTCATAGTGTATACTGCATATTGCTTGGATATTGCTTACAAAAACATATTTGTAAGCAATTTGTAAGGGACTCTTTACAACCTCAAAATAATTCTTAACTGTTCAGATTTGATAATCCTACTGAAATATCAGTCTTATTTCCAACAATTCCAAAACACATGAACTCAGCAATGGACGGCTATTTCAATGAGTGGATCATTTGAGTGATTAATGACTGTTTTAACCAGTAAAAGGAAAACATATGCTGACATTGTGCTGATTTGAATAATGATTAGATACGTGATTAGTTGAGTTAATTAGGGTTAGGTGGTTTAGTTGGTCTGCTTCAAGCAGTCAGTTGGTCCGAACGTGCAGTGCATGCAGAAGGATCAGGTGAGTCGGTGGGCCATTGTGTGTGTGTGTGTGTGTGTGTGTGTATGTGTTTGTGTGAGTGTGTGTGTGTGTATGATGTGAATATTTTAGGAGGTGGAGGTCATGCTAGTAGATGTACACAGGAAGATTATTTGATTAGAAATCATGCCACTCAACAGAATGTGATCAAACAGTAGGACATCTAGAGATAAGTTCCACTTTGTTATAAAAAGAGAGCGTGGTGGTGGTGTCCTTAGGGTACAAAGAAGAGTGTAGAACAAAACGGGATGGAGTTCAAATGTGAGGAGAGACGACACAGAGAAAGACTGAGAAGTCCAGATGAGTAAGTCTGGACTTGTCTTTAAGAGACTAGTTTATCACAAATGCGTTCTTGCTTCCTGAATCGATTTCAGCACAGAACTTTAAGCTTATGCTAAATATATTTTAACACTTATGTGTGGGTTTAAATGCATTAAATAGTCTTGCCAATAGTGTTGCTTTAAGTATACTTAGCAGTAGTGATGACCCACAATTCTGGCACAAGGAAGATATTTATAGCACTTATTTAATAATCTCAAGGGGAACTGATATAAATTAAAGTGCATCGAAGAATAATCCATCCGTGTTTTGAGGAGGAAGCAAATACGCAAATTATGAAACAACTTTTACAACTAACAAAAAACAAACAAACAAATAAATAAATAAAAACCACTGTGATACTTAAAATGGGATATGGAAGGCTGTATGTCCTTCAGTGTCTCACAGCAATTTAAATATTAACAATGTGTATATACTCTTAGAAAATTGTATACTCTTATGTCAAACCCTCCAACAGAGTATTTCCCTAGTAGAATCCTCTGATAGAACCCATCAAGAACCCTAGAGAATTCACCTAGAACATACAACCTCTCATTCGAATGCCCCCAAAGTAATGAAATTGAAAATGAAAAAAGAAATAAGAAATAAAACAGCGAAATGACAGTGGATTGTAAATGCGCTTTACAATGACTGAGAAACTACAACTAAACTAAACAGCAATCATGCATTAGCGAAGAGTGCTTGTTAATTATATTGGAAACACAGCAGAGGAAGCACACTGCACCTCTTTAAGACACACCAAACTCAGACACACACACACAAACACACTGCTCTCCACCACAGACACATGCTGTGTGCCTAAATGCACGGTGCTGCATCTTGTCAAAAAATGCAACCACACACTCAGTACAACCCTAAACATACTTATACACACTCGCATGTGCACAGACTCAGCAGCAACTTCCATACATATAAATGGCACAAATTCTAGTGGACACAGAATAAATCACCTCCTACTACACACATATAACACTGTGCAACACTAGAAGTCAGAAAATGATTCACAAGGGATTATTTCTAAATGTAACAGTGCTCGTCAGTTGGCATCATTATTTATATAACTTTTTATCATCTAATATCTAATACTACATTACATGTACATACTGCATCACAAATATGATTCAATAGTGGCATAATAAGAATTATGGAAAAATATGCTGATAGGCATATTTTATTATTCAAAGATCCCATTGACTGTTTGAGAGCACTGTCTTAAATAATCCACTTGGTGGTGGTGGTAGTGACACTTTGCCTTGAGTTCTAAGAACAAAGGTCCAACAAACAGCTAATGCAGCACTAGAGTACAAAGGTGCAACTGGTTGCGTATAATGCAACGCCAGGAGACAGAGCGCCGAACAAGAATTCACAGTAATGAGACATTGATAAGTGAGAGACTGAGAGCCTCATGATAAGGCTGGTCTTTTTTTGTGTTATAATGAAAGAATTCAGAGCTCAGCACTCAAAATGTGACTTATCCCTCATATGCCCCATTGTTTTGCCACATTTTGGATGGAACCTCCCTTGTCAGGCATGGAGGAGACGGCATCTTACTTACATCAAATAACCTCTCTATATACACCTCCTCATTGACCTTATCTCGCAGTATGTCTTGAGAGTGACGAACAAAGGTCACATAGCCATCAGCAACATCCATTCCTGGTTTCTGTAGATCACAGATTGTAGAGAAAGTTAGTTAGACACTCCTGTGATGAAAAAAGCAGAGAACAATTTAAACCAAAACTGTTGAATACATACAGGGACATCCACATATTTTGATGCTGCTTTCACCTGAAAAATAAAACAGGTCAGTAGGGTATCTACTTGGATAATAATAATAATAATAATAATAATAGATAGATAGATAATCATGGTTATTACAAAAGTCATTTAATAATATGTTATTAATTCTCACCGTGAAGGAAAGGAAGGATGAGAAGAGAGTTCCCTCATCATACCTAGAGATCTTGGCTAGAACACTTTCCAGAATCACCACAAACTGCACATGTGACACAAAAACACCATAAAATCCAAAACTGGTCAGTGACCATGCACCAACATAATTTGCATTATAAAATATTTACCATATTCAACACTTACAGCATGTTGACAACTGACACATTTACCTTAGCCACCAAAATTGAAATCATATCCTTCATGCTCTCTTCAATGAGGTCATCAATTTTAGAGTGATACTGTTTCTGAAAAGCAACAACACATTTACAAGCTTAAAATAAATCACTGCATAGTGAACTTTTGATAACAGCTGATCCAGTATTAGTGGTTTAGTGCTTATCCCAGGGATCTGTTAAAGATTTGATCCAAACCTTAATTTTGTTAAAAAATATATGCAATCAAAGGCAAGTTAGAGCTACAGTGTGTCCCAAAAATCTTCATACACCGAGGGTTTGCCAAGACCACGTCGGTTGTGACTCAGTCAGTAGATGTTCGTGGACATCCACTTCTCGGTTGGTCAGCAACACTTCTTTTTGAATTTGTTAATAAGTTTGGCAACAGTGTTTTGTGTGATGTTTGCCATGTTTCGTCTGAACGTCCATCCCAACCTTGCGACAGCTTCCCAATCCAGCCATGAGGATGATTTCAATACTGTTACGACACGGCGAGATCAGCGCGGCAGGTCACTACAGTCCAGCCCAGGGACAGGGTGGAAGAGGACTACACTTCGCAGTCATACCCGCGCTCGAGTTCACTGGAGTTCTAATTGATATAACCTGTAGACAGCTTAGGCCTCCCTAGCATCAGCCACTTGCGAAGTATACGCTCAGCAGCCTCAGCTCTGTATGTTTACTAAGCCTTATTCCTATAAGTGTTTCCCCATTTCTCAATTTCACGATCGGCTTACGATACGCTTTAGCCTACGCCCCAGATACCTAGCTTACCTGTTTAATTCTGTTCCGAGTATCTCTGTTTTCATCTCTCCACACACCCACGCTTGTCTCTGGCTACGCTTCGTGACAAATACATTCTTCTTTTGTCAAAGTCATTCTTAAAGGCTATTCTAAAAACTGATCATTTCTCCTAGTATCTCCTATGTACTTTTGGGACACCCTGTATTAAAAAAAAATTGTCTGCAATTAGTTTCAAATGCTCCTGTATGTGTAATCCAAATCTCATGTTACTTTATTTGGCTTCTTGTCCATTTTAGAACAAACTCAAAACACATTTTTATTCATTAGCATTTGGAGAGCAATGATACTGAGTGTGTGAGTGGAATATTTGTGGATGTCTGTAGCTATTATAATGTTGTAAATCACTGCTTTAAATAACACTTTAAATGGTTCAACCCAATCTTAATTTTTACGTGCTTTAGAAATAAAATCTACTTACTTACTATAGTACTGTATCTTTAATTTTGGTCCTTTGCATTTTTCAGCCAGACAGAACAATCAGAGAGATCTTTTTTTATTAGATTAGATTAGACCTTTTTATTACCTCCTGGCCCATCTCCATGGCACACAGTTTAGCTGACTGGTCCTTGGCATCCACCATCACGTTGAACATGGTGCATAAGGAGAGTGGGATGCGGAAATCTGTAGAACGGCTACTCTTGGTCACCTTGGACTCAAATGCTGCCCTGGTGCTAAAGAGAGGTAGCCAGAAGGGTATTATTTTCCACTACAATATGAAGACAAGTGTTCATCCATGATTAGTTGGTGGAGACTTAGTTTAGTGTGTTGCAGATGTGGTAGGTTTATTTCACTTATTTAATTTTCACCAGCTGTTCAAATAATGACATAGCGGATATCAAGTCTTTGCAGCTTTCATTTTCAAACTCAACATGCATGTACCGTTTAACACAGGATTCAATCATGTCGCTGGACATGAGCTTCATCCGGTTTTCTAGGTGCTTGGCAAACTCTTCCTCAGGCCAGTGCAGGTCTCTGATGAATGTCTGCAGGGCATCCAGCTTCCAGAACAGATCCTCTGATGTCCCCGAGCCATTACTGCCAGGCACAGTGACACATCAGAGGTAAAGGGTCAGAGCCTTTGCTAACTGGCAAAAGGGTCTCTATGACTCTACTCATTTACATCATATGTTTCTCTGATTATTTTATGCATACACTGACTGATAGTACACATCTGGTTAATACCCAGTGATGGCTTTCACATGTTCAGTCAGTGTATGGTAAAATACAGACACGTCAATAACCTCGCACAATTGCGTGGTTATTCAACCCTCGAGAGGGTCTGAAATCATGCACATGTTAATCAGTCACACTTCTCTAAAGGGGGAGGAGGAGGGCTTGGGAATGTCATGGTGAGAGAAGGCATGTAAGAGATTTATACCACTCATTTTAAATATTACTGCATCAATAAAACCTGGCACTACTGCTTTTCAGGAACTCTTCAGGTGCTTTCATACATACATCATTCAGTTGCATATCTACACAAGCTGAGTAAAAGTGTACTTTACTACTATAAAACCCTAGAATTAGCTTGTTACTGCTACACATATTACTTGTAAGTGATGGACACCATTCTGAGAGCCCAAACACTATGATTTGCGTGGACTGCAATTTCGAGTGAAGGAAGATGCTACAGGAGGTAGAGGACAAGTCCAGATGAGAGACAGAAACACAAAGATCGGGCGCTCTCTCACCACCCATGCCCGACGAGTCTGACGGAGTTCCAGAGGTCAACACACACCATGCAGTCAACTCTGAAGATGTTGCCATCCTGAGTGGAGATAGATGGGACAGTAGGAGGAGGAGTGTTGTAATGGTCAGGGTGGGGGTGGTAGCCTACTATAGAGTTAAAACATAAGAGTGACTGGAGTTTCTGAGTGTATTGAGCTGCAGCCATCTTGGTAGGGTGAAAGCCTTGAATCAGAATTTGTCCAATATCACATTGTAATCTGAGAAATGCTTGGTTGGAAGTACCAGTCTCGGATCCTCAATGCTCTTATTGCCTCAATCACTGAATTGATTATGCCTTTTGGAATACAGGTATGAAGATCTGAAGCCCACTCTGATGTTTAAACTCCACAAGACCTAATTACTGCTACAGAGTGCTTTTTCAAATGCAAAGACCAGGCAGGGAGGTCCACCAACCCACACCCACTAAAACCTTTCAGGCAGACATGAAATCAGTGCTGGCCCATTAGAAAACCCCTCCACTTCAAAATAATGGATTTCTTACCTCAGACGCCAAAGCCAACTATTTAACTCTTTAAAAAATCTTTACGGCAATTATAGGTCATTAAGATTCATCATCATCACCTCAAAGAGCTCCCAGTACACAGATGGGTAACTAAAAGTGTAGTCCTTCCCTTAGACACAATTTTAATTGGGGACATATTCCTTCATTGGGATACTTAAGACTGACTGATTGTAGGTTTGGGTTGCAATCCAGATCTCACCACCTCAGTCCTACCTCAATGGCATGCTCATTGAGGAAAATGAAAAGCTTTTCAGTTCTCATTTCAAGTGAACAAACAGCTTGGGATTGACCCAAATCCTTTGCAACCTACTTGGCATGAAAATGACTTGAAAGCCAACTGTGGTCATTTTTATACAATTCTAAACTACTTAATTCATAGACACACCAACATTTTAATCAACATTTAATCCTTCATTGAGATGCCAATACATCATTTATTCATTTGTTTGAATATAACATACTGAGGCCTAATTATGCCAGCTTGACAAACATTTTAAAATCTCTTTTTAATACTCTAGACAAATCATTTTCACTTTCACAAAAACACTTAATGGAGATCAAACACCAAGCTTCAACCAGTTCCAAGTGAGGTACCACATGGGAGAGCCTGAAGTTAGATGGTTGAAGTTAGATTAAGCTTTAACATTGTTATTTTTGAAAATCATACATAGATGATTCAGTTATATATCAGTACGGAATCAAAATGCCTGTCTGCCCAAATGACTCTTCTCACAATTCCCACAAATGTCTACTACATCTGTCTTTAGGGTATGTATTTTAATAATGTTTGTCAAGACACTAGTGTTTTTGCTTTCAAACATTCCTCTCTAGTGTCAAAGTTTCACTCCAGACATAACAAGCAGCTTCAAGAGAACATCTTCATGCCAAGGACATGTTTGAATTAATCAGATCTGAGGTAAACTCATTGAATACACACTCAGAGTCATAAATAGCAGTCATCCAGGATGGAGTGGAAAAGCTAGGCATTTGTGGAAGGTTAACAGATAGTCCTGCTACTGGAACAGGAAGATTTGGTACTTTGGGAATTTGGAGGTTCACATTTGGTAGATTCACATTGGGTAGATTACTTGTTAAACTCCTGCAGAAACAGACAAAAAGAAACAAACAAAAAAAATCCATAACAGTGGCAATGTGGAATGCTGCAAAAAAGCAATGTAAGACATACAGTAAAAAAGTAACAAGTAAGAAAAGTTGTAAAGGAAATGTCTTAGACATTCAAAAACAGCAGACATAAAGAATCACTTGTTAAATGTAGGGAATGTCTCTAAAAGACTTTAAACAGAGGAAATACAGTAAAACTGAAACATGGTTGATAATAGAGACAAGAGCAGACATACAGATAAACAAAGGAACAGAAGCAGCATATTTCAGCAGCAGGAACAAACAGCAGATTGGAAGGTAAAACATGAAGTGGTGGGAAATTGAAAACACAAGACAGACGACAAACGAATGGAAGAAGCTATTTTCTATTGTAGTAGTTGAAGGGGACTCAGTAAAAGTTCCACCAAGCATATCAAAACCCTTTTTGTACAAGCTTACAAAGCTCTAAGCTGATTATCTTCATGCTACATCTGTTTAGTTGAAAAATATTGATAAAATAAGATTTTTAAGGAGAAAGCTTGACAGCCCTTCATCTAAATAAGATTATCCCTATCAGGAAAATGGTAAAATCAATATGCAAAGAAAAATCTGAGGGAGGAAAGACAGAACTGATTAGCACATAAAAGGCATCCTATTTCCTTCAAGCATGCAACATGAGGGTTAGTTTACAAAGCAAAAAGATGAAAACATGAAAGGCATTGACTGGAGTCTGAAAGAGCGAGTTTTATTTTGGCCTGAAGCTATCACCACTTATGATGCACAGATCAATGAAAAGGCTTAATGTTATTGGAACTAATTTTGTGATTCTACTGTCATATATAAAACATAAAAAAAAATAAAAATCTAAAACTGTGATCATAAGGCAAAACTGACGTGGCTGAATTTTTCTTTAGTGAAAACTTAATTGAAGTTAATACTTAATTGCATTATCTGTGATGCCTCCAGACAATGGACATCTACCAGCCTAAATTTGTCTTCACTGCTTGCGGCAGCAATATTGGTTCTAAATGATTATTTATGTCACAAAATGTCCTGTGTTATAATCGCTCCCAGCAGGAAGTGGTGTCTTACTTCACAGGTTCCCAGGACTCGCGCTCAAAGCCCCTGTGAATGGACTGAGCGATGGAGGACTCCATTAGATCGACGTATCGCACCACCAGCGGTGCGTACAGGTCCTGTAAGTGCTTGTGAAACTTCCCATTGCACAGATGGTCTAAAATAGAAAGAGAAAGAGTGAAATAAAGGCCATTCCCATTAAAGACCTGTAACTCTTTTCCATGCTCACACACTGCATCTGCTACGTTGGATTTAATTGTTTAATTGTTACTTATACAAACAGTACTTACAGTCAATCCGTAGGAAGTCATTGAGGAGCTGGAAGAGAGGGAAACTATCCCAGCTTTCAGGAGACTGGATCTCAAGAGCTGCGTCCATATTGACGCCGTAAAGGGACAGGAAGTGCTCGGCATGCTCCACCATCAGATCTGACCACCAAGCAAAGGCCTTGATTACCAGAAAAGGAAGTAGTGAAGGAAAGGAGAAAAGGACAGATTGAGAGACTTTTAGAGCACAATGAAGGTATCTAACTGAAAGAAAGGAAGCAATCCTGCCATGTGGCGTTTCAGCTTCACAAAATTTAATTTACTGAGTAAGTGGCTGGTGGTGTTACATCACCAATATTTAATGATTTCTTTTTCACCTAAAGACTCAATTACACTGTACAGGCATTTCATATTGATGTTGCAGCAGTTATTATTTTGGATGGAAAACAAACAAACTTGTTATTAGTAAGAAAATACTGCACTCCTTTACCCAGTGAAGTGATAATAGATAATATGTGCTAGTCTGGGTGACAAAACCAACAAAACCGAATTTAGCAGCAGAGGCCCTGATTTACTAAAGATGTACAAACTTGACAGAACCTGCAAAAAAGCTGATTTACTAACAGGGTCTAGAGAACTGGACAAAAGTTGCACATCTTGCCCCTTTTGGGTCTAGCTTTAATGAATATGCAGATTGGGGCATCTTTGCCTAAAAATCCAAAATGCAGATCGGTGTCTGCACAAATAGAATAATTTAGCACTCGCAGTGTGATTTCAGTAAACCGGAAAGTTGGAGTTGTTTCATATTTTGTGTTTGCCTGATATATGTACCTTCAAATGCTAATAACATTCAATGTGAGCCTGTGGCAAGGTTTTCTTTACATACAGTGTAGCATATGCACCAAGCACCCATCTTCACTTGTCTCACTGCCTTTTGTTGGTGTAATATTTGACATGTATCTGTGGCAAATTTCTGTTTACCCTTACAGTAGTCTATTTGAAATCCACTGCAGCTATTGAGAACAATGAGAACATGCAAATCGTCTTTGGAATATTGTCTTTCTCGTCTTTGGCAATTAGTCTTTGAAGATAACCTGTAATCTGCTTTTTTACTAACTGCTCTTGCATTTTATCTGATTGCACACCCAAAGTAGCTCTGTGGTGTTCTAATTTATTTGGGATCTTAGTAAATCAAGGCCTGAAAGTCTCATTATTACCCTTCAAACTTTTACAAACTTTTAGAGCCTACATTTGACTGTGACAGTGTCATAAATACCAGATATAAATCATATTTTATATTTTGTTGCAAACATCCTTGCACAGGCTGACTACTCCATTTTATAACAACCTTTCTTTATTTAAATCTATAGCCAGAGGAGTCGAGATGCCAGAAGGGGTGCAGTTCTCATGCAGGTGGAAGTAGAAATCGCTGCATGCTTTTGCTCTCCAAATGGAAGATGTATTTGTTCAACCATTCACATCACTGCATCCCTGCCATCAGGATGGGGATGTGACTCATTATCATGCAACCTTGCAATCCCTGTCACGCCTAAGACTGCAAGCATGCAACAAGCTTCTTAAAAAGGCATTTTTTAATTGATGTTTAGTTATTTCTATTTTTTTTTAATCTTTTCTCCAAGAGTGCTGCTCAGTTATAGACATATGGTTGGATGATAGAAAAGGCAAAAAGAGGTTCTTATTTGCTTGATCTTAGATGAACCACCTTGTGTACATAATTTACTTTTCTCCTATATATAAAAAACATGGATAGTGTCAAAATCATTCAGGGAACTGATCAGCATTGGAGATGGTTTATCCTTTAGCAGTATGCTGTTTTGATGTCATACCCTGTCAACCCACTTTTTCTGAGATAATGCAGCTGAGGATGAACTTACCGTTTGAGTAAGCTTTGAGTACACTACACAGAGCATAATGTCTCAGGTTAGGGACAGAAAACAAAGCATTTGCTGGAGCAGCAGGGCAATGTGTATGGCCGAGCTTAACCAGACACACAGATAGAAAGAGGAAAAGATAGAAAGAGGGTAGCAATGCCAAATCCAAACAACTCCAAGATCCTTCCCCAAGTCCTTTCTTGCAGAGCTATACTGGGTTGATCCAAGCAATATGGGAAAATGTTAGATGATTTGGTCTCTGACAAATGACCATCATATTTAATATTGGCAAGACAAAGCCGAGGGGAGGGAGCTAGGCTATGACTTTGGATTATGATGTATAGAGAGAAAGTAGACTTAAACTTTCAAAACATTAGCAGGAAGGGGCAAACTGACATGGCAAAGTCTGACACGCTTAGGATGACAAAACTAGGGGGTGGGGTGGTGCAAGTACATACACATTCCCTTTGGAAAAAAGAAAAGCTTTCCATTAGACCAACCCCTGAAAGTGGGAATGCAAGCCTTACAATCACTTCCTTCAAGAGAGACTGGACAGAGACAGTGTTAACGAACTGAGACACACCATAGGCAGACATAATGCTTAAATTCCCCATACTGAGTGGAATAGGGAATTACAGGAATAGAGGCCCCACACAACTCATGCACAAACTATTACTGGGGAAGAAAGGGGCTGCTTGATTGCATTCAGATTTGCTCACGTACCTCTTTTCCCTGCCCAAGAACATTGGATGGATTGAGTGGCAAGAAAAACATGGAAATATTGCTTAACAGATAAGATACAATGATGAACTCAGATTTATTTGGATCATTCAAAGGGATATTTTGGATTCATAATTTGCAAGGTGAAGTTCACATCGGTTGCAGACCCTCCTTAATAAGTTAAATCTCAGCAGTTTCAGTCCGTGCCTAGATACTTTACTGAACCGCCCCATCCATCCGCCCCAAAATGACAGAAAAGCCTCTTGCGTGACTTGGCATGCTTGAGGGGAAAGGTACAATATGTGATGAGGACTTGAGAAGAAAGGAAACATGGATACTGTACCGACTGGTCTCCTGTACTTGTGACCGCAGCCTGTTAAGCATATTCAAGAAAATAGAATAAATCTATAAAACTCAGGAAGACCACGGATTATCTAAATATAGACTCCATGTACCATAGGCATGCCAAGCATTGATATCGCTCACCAGCTGGTGGATGTAATAACTAATGAATCATGCAAAATATTAAGTGACTGATTTTTTTTTCCTGAATTGGCCACTTTGCATTTTACATGTGGTTTGCTTTTCCAGAGAAAAAAGTAAATAAAAACGGGGCTGTTTTTAAAGAGCAGATGCAGACAGAGGGTAAAGGAGACTGGAAAATAATTGTGTGTCAAATCTGTCAAATACTATTTAACAAAGTTAAAAAGAAATGCACATCTTGAAAAGCAAGACACTATTTACAGCATAAGGTGTGACAAATTGGCTGGATAAAAGGCAGTAATGGCAGCTTTGCTCACCTCAGCATGATGGTCCTGATTCTGCTGAAGAACCTCAATGACTAACTCTGCCAGGCGGATGACATGCTCCAGTTTTTTGGCAGGAGTAGCTAGGTTTGCTACATTCTCTGGAGCAGAGTAGTCAGACAGGACACAGATCAACAGCAGTGCACTGTAATATTTTGGCTAAATTAAGAAGGTATATAACATCAAACTGCCTCATTCTTCATGCAAGAACAGGAATATGGTTGATGACGTACAATATTTTGAGCCAAAAATTCTCTGTAAAGATAGTAATGTTTATATTCCAACTAGCATGCCTTTTCTGAATCAATATATTAGTTAACTAGTTAACTTAGGGGCTCAACTAATTGGAGTTGTACAACATGGTTGGAGTTGAATGTTAATTCCTAATGCAATAATTAAGGCTAAGGCCTTGTTTACAAATTACACTGGATTATTATTTTAGGAATTTAAACTAATAAGAAACTAGCAATGCTAAACATGTTATTGTGAGTTGTAATGCCACAGTCGAGACAAACAAACTGTCAGACATTTGATTCAATGAAATGAATGCAGGACAAACAATGCTTTGTGTTTTCACATATAGTAAAACATTGTCTGAAAACAATAACTTTAAAAACACAGGATAACAAAATACAAAGTAATGATAAACAGCAAAGTCTTTGTTTCCACAGAAATGTGGAACAGTTGGTTAATTATTCACTGCTGTCACCGCATACGCAATTTACATCGCCTGGCCTGGAGGTGTGGGGAGTGAGGATTAGAAAAAGGTGCGGTGGGGGCTGAATTAGGAAGTTGTCCAACTTTTTTTAACTAACTTCATAAGGAGTTACTTCAGAATAAATCTATGTATGTTAACGCTACTATAATACTACCGATCAGTGATTTCTGATCAATTAATGCTAATTGTATTCTAAAGTCATGATGCAATCAGCACAAGATGATGAAGTAATGATAGTGGTTATAATGATAATCAAGGATTATCATAATCCAGCTTCATACTTCATCCATATTCAGTGTGTTAAAAATTGTTTTTACTTTCCAAAAGTTTGTCTGTGCTGTCCCAAAAGTTTGTCTGAGTTGCCTGTGGTATAGTACTGTGCGGTTAGGGTCAAATAATAAACTAACTTAATGAAGAAACAGTTGATCACAATATAACACACTGAGAATGCAGTCACTTATATATTTGTGATAGATAGTATTGCACAACTGACTAGTCACAAAGAATCATTAGGACCCTTTGTTCATACCTTTAAAATAATACAACACAAAAGTTGTGCAAGTTTTGAACAGTATACTATCTTCACATATAGTTTTCAGCATTCATTATAGTGCAAGAAGAGAGACAGGCCATGCCATAATAGAATAAGGGAAATACTTGGGAATTGTTTGGGGTTTAAACATATGCTTATGTCTAAGTGTTACAGTATATACAGTGTGTGTTATCATAAACGTTAGAGGGGAAAGATCATAGGTCAGTGTCAAATATAGCTTCACCTGGATCCCTTTGATCCTTTAGAGTTTTCTCAACTTGAGAGAGAGAGAGAGAGAGAGAGAGAGAGAGAAAGCAAGAAAACGAAAATAAAAAACAAAACAAAAAACAAAGAGGCATTATTTTAAGAATTATTTGGCAGAAGTGCGCTGTTTAAAGTCAGTTATAGGCATCATCTTTTGTAAGCTGAATCTTCTGTGCACTCCAAAGGATTTTCACGTATTAATAAGCAGAGAAATCTCTTTTAAATTAAAACACACAGTGACAAACAAAGACACAGATGTCAAATAGTGAAAAAAGCACCAAAGAGCTGTTGATCCTCACAAGACAAATAGAAAATATGCAGACAAATCTAAAAGAATTCGAACATTTAATGACACACATTTACTTGGCAGAAAAAAAAACTTGCAGTGAAAAAGACATACTCGACAAATTGCTGACCCTCACAAAACATCGACAACAGCTCACATAGTCATGAACACTGGTTTAAACACACATGACTCATTGCTCCATTGCTCTAGTCCAGTTCTCCTGGAATCTGAGTCAGCTGCTGAAGTGATCTGGAATCCCCAGTGAAACCAGCTAGTACACTACAGCACAGACACACAAGCAGACGACTGAAGGAGATAACAAGTGAGAAAAGCAAAAATGCATTCAAGTCATGAGCATGAGCTTCAAACCAAAGAAAAGGACAAGAAGAAGCTGAACAGATGTGTAATCGTGTTATGTCACAAACAGATGTGGCCATAACCAGCACAACTTCCTGTCCACTCCATGGAATTACAATTTATTGCCTAGTAAATAATAGATGGTAATGATAAAAATATACAAGTTAATTCTAGGGTGTTAGCTTTTTCTAGCTTGAGCCTAATATATGTAAGCTGATAGTTTATATCAGGAAAATGTTTCGAATGAAAAACCAACTTTTTACTTCAGTTTGTTCTTGATGTCTTTCTTTACTAAATGTAAAAGATTCCATGCCAGTGCAAAAAGCAATCACGCTGGTTCAAAAACCACTGCAGAAAGAATGAAGAAACAATGAGCCAATAAGACATTATAAAGCATGATTTGTTATATGGCCCCATCTCCCCTTCTCTAATTATAACATCGCTTCGAATACGTCAGTGGGTTGTGATGGAACAGATTTCATTTCAGTGTAACATGGCTGCAACATACTTATTAAAGTGAAATACAATGCAACAAGGGTGCACGGTGGCTTCGTGGTTAGCACGTTCGCCTCACACCAGGGTCCGGGGTTTGATTCCCGCCGGGGCCATGTGTGTGCAGAGTTTGCATGTTCTCCCCGTGCTGCGGGGGTTTCCTCCGGGTACTCCGGAGGTCCAAAGACATGCATGGTAGGCTGATTGGCGTATCTAAATTGTCCGTAGTGTATGAATGGGTGTGTGAGTGTGTATGTGATTGT
>JAOUWY010000030.1:18454991-18467941 GCA_025728095.1 Prietella phreatophila
GAGAGAGAGAGAGAGAGAGAGACAGAGAGAGAGAGAGAGACAGAGAGAGAGAGAGAGAGAGAGAGAGAGAGAGAGAGGTCACAGTATAGGGGAATCAGCTGCTCTTTCTTCTGCATAGATTAATCTGGAAGATAAAAAGGTTAAGGACATAATGGTCGGAAACATAAGAGCATTGGTAGTCACCTTCCACTCTGGCATAGTCAGTAATGTGCTGGTAGTTGATTTGAGCTGCCTGTTCCAGGCATTTACGGATGACAGCCTTCACGTCTTCCTGTGGCACTGGGGTCACAATGTCCTTCATAAGAACCTGGGGATAAATAGTACCCAGAAAAATAGATTATATATTTGCTATTGCTGTACAGTTTAATAAGAAATGTTTTAATAAGAAACCATTTCCCATTTTCTCTATCTCTGCTCACATATACAGAGACACAGCACAATGTATCAATTGAAAACAATGGTATCATTACCCTCTCCAGCAGAGACAGAGTGGCTTTCAGTGCTCCCTCAGGACGACCGAACGGAAAACAATACCTATAGCAGCAACAAAACCACAGTGAACAATAGTGTTGATGGTATATTTGTGTGATACAAAACTAATAAAACATTGAAAACAGCTAAATAAACTGCACAACATGCCATCTGTCTGAAAAGCATCTACTCACCTAAAGTTTGTGATCTGGTTCTCCAGCAGAACACGTAACCGTTCTTTGATGTCCTCAAAGCGTTCTTTTTCTTCCACTATCACGGTTCCAAGACCATCAGGTCTATTTCAGAAAATTATTATTTTTTAAAGTTCTGCTCTTTAGATATCAGTCAACTTTCATTGGATTAGGTTATCAGATTATATATGTGAAGCGGTCTGGGAAAACCTGAATTTTGCGACGGAAAATTAGATTTTGGACAAAACTGAGTTTTCTAACCATATAAAATCACATTTCAGTTTAGGAAAACTTGTAGTTTTCAGAACATAGTAAAAAATTTCAAAATTTGTCCATGTGAAGGGTTTTCCCAGGCCATCACACAAATTCACAATACAATGACTTCTTCAGGTCTTATTATCTCATCTCCATGAGATTTTGAACATGTACAGAAAATAAGAAAAAAAAATGGAGAATTGGGAATGAATAAAGGGACAAAATTCACTCAGTACGAAGAATGTGCCCTCAATTATGAAACAAATCCCAGAAGATATTAACATTACATGAGATGTTAATCAGAGACCTTATCTTGCATAATAAGAAGAGCAGGTCTACTTAAAATGAATCATAGAGAATTAAACTGAGTTCTTTCAAGTACTAATGGGATACTGAAACAAGTACCTTTAAACATCAGGAATCACTCATGGCAGGGAATAGGATACCTCCTTCACATATTTGGGGTATGTTGTGTACAGCTATCAATGTGATTATTTTCACAGTGCCAGTGGGGTGCACTTCACCTGCACACTACAGGCTTTGATTTTATTCATCATTTGCCTTAATTAAATTTTTTGTGAACAAATTTCACAAATGTGTCTCCATCTCTAATGTTCAAGGGATTGCGTTTTTTACCCTGAATCTCCTTTACCTGTTTAATTACTAATATGTATTGGAATAAAAATACTTTCATTTAAATATAGGCTAAACCTATCCTGGAGGTGGCAGCAGAGACACATCCTTAACTAAGACTAACTAAGACGGGCTATGTTCAATTAATTAATCATTTTTTGGTGGACCGCAGCAGTAAATTAAGCCTGACATGAAGAAGTGCATCAGTTTCATTTGCCCGTACAAACCCTGTACAAAACTTTATATTAGTCCTAAAAGTAATACATTTATTTTAAGTGCAATCATTTTTGAAAGCCAAGGGGAGCCTTAAACCTACATTATTTTCTTTTCATAACTCAAAATCAGTCCAATTTTTAAAAATTGTTCCAAATGTATAATTCCATGTAGGACTGAATTCAATTTTACATCGTTGATGTAATTCTGTATCAGTTTGACTTTCTATTTCCATTCTATTTTCTGGGTATGCTCTGTATATTTATTGATTCAAAAAGGTTTAAAATGTAATAGTTATTTCCTTGCATTTAAAGCCCTCTTACCTTTGGAACACTGGGACTTGCTGAGATTTAAAGCTCCTCTTTTTTTTAGACTCCGTTTTCCCTTCCGGCTTAGAGCCAGCCAATTGTAACTCAGACCCCCTCTGACTATCAGGAACATATGATGAGTGAGCAGCAGTGAAGCAATAAGATTCAGGAAAAAAAACAATGAATGAAAGGATATGGTGTCTTTATGGGTTAATGAAAACTATTAAGATGAGAAAATAAATGGATTAATGTGAGAAACAAAGCAGAAATAATAGTTTGAAAATCAATGAAAGAAAACATACATGGCATATGATAGCAAAAAAACCATTAATGTTAATTAAAGGACAAATACTAAATCAAAAAGTGATGAAAAAAGCGTTGATGACCCTCTGGTCCTTCATTCGATTTTTTTTAACAACCCCAGTACTATCATCATGGACCATTCTGATACCTGTTGCCATGGACATGGGAGGCACAGAAAGCGAAGCTGTAGTGTAGCAGTGTTGGGTCAATCATGTGACCTGTGTCTGCTCGCTCCAGCAGGTCCCTAAGGTAGCACAAGTGCCTGTGGCATCCTCTCACACCATTTCGAGCACAGTACTCATCCAGAACAAAGACCTGACCTGGGCTAAACCAACCCTGCAAGCAGAACGGAGTAGAAAAGAGGCTGAGGGTCTGGTAATGCTGCAAAAGCAAAAGGATGTCACATGCCATGTGGAGTAATGATTGGTCATTCAGTCATTCAGGATTCACACAGAAACACTGTAAGTCAGTCAGAGATACTCTACAATTCTGTGAAAGAGCCCACATGCTGTCTTCTGAGTAGGGTGTCCTCTATCAAGTGGACTGTTTCATTCTGAAATGTATCTTACGACAGTGCAGGTACTATCAGGTAAATTATTTTAAACATATTTTTATTAAAATATCCTGCTCACACAGTGGCTGCTTACATACAATATGAATTATTGTTCTGCCTAATATATTGTGATAATACTGAGATAATATTATAAAGACAAATATATTTATCCATCCATCCGTCCATCCATCCATCCATTTACTCATCTACAGGTTCTGGTGAAGGTGAAGGCTAACACTTTTCCACCGACACACATGAAGCCAGCCAACCACATGTTTCCCCCACTCAGAGGAAAGCAATATCTGTCCTATTCAAAATGCATGAGTTAACAGACACCCATGATTGGCTAGTTTCACTGTGATTGACAGGGGAGAGCAAGTATGCCATCCCTCAGAGCAAGAGAGCATGGCCAATTTTGCTCCCTGAGCTCCTGGATATGGCTAATAAAAACAGTTCTTGGTAGTGGACCAGGATGTTTGGACCTTTCTGTACGTCTGTCTCACTTACCAGGCACGCAAAGTTGTCATTGAGCCTGTGGTCCAGCGTGAGCCTCTGCACCATCTCGAACAGTGAGGCGTGGTCAAAATTACACGGGTTAGCCGAGATAAACTCATCCATTCCGTGTTTCTGTGCCCTATCAGCATCTGTCCAGCCAGTCACACAAGCCGCAAGGAGGGAGGGTGAGGGTGGCGTAAAGAAGAGGAAGTTAGCAAAACAGTCTGCACAAAGGACCGTATTCAACATAATAACTGCATCTTGTTCATCTACTCTACAGCAAATCAAAGACTTTCAGCTTTCACATTGTCAACTTGCAGCAGAAGTCAAGGAGCGTTCAATCAGACCTAGCAATGTGGAACTAGGAAATGCTCAAATTCAACTCATCAACCCACATTCAAACTGGATGGGCATGCATGGACAGATTTGGGTGCAGTTTCTCCAAACTCTTGCTAGGTTTTCACTTGCAAAGGCCCCTAATTATAACTCAAGGGAATGTGGATAGTGGAGGAATTCTTAATGATGAATTGTAATGCTTTTCCATTCACATGAATATAATAGATTCTGCCATTCGCAACTGGTTAATGTCATTCATTTAGAGAGAAATGAAGGATTGTGTGCTTGTAAAAATGGAGATGTTCGGAAAAACAGGGGGGGTTTGATTTTGAAGATTGTTTAATAGTTTTACATTTTTCCTGATGTGGATACCCACATTATAGGGTTAAAAATGCCAACGTTTCTGGGGCAAAAAAAATAAAATCTTTTGATTTCATATGACACACTCCTTCCCAACAGATCTTTAAAAACATTGTTTTTCTAAAAAGAGCCAAAGCTAGCTTCCTTAACATGCCTGTCTCTTATTTTAGCATAACATTATTGTCTGATAATGCTTCTAAAGTATAATGATTATGTACAATTATTCCTGCATAGTTAATCTTCTATTAAAAGTGAAGTGTATCAATTAGTTTCTGTTAAGGGAAAAAAAAATCCTTAATAATATATACATGATTTTTATTAAAAGAGCTACTGACAGGAATGATAGACTCCAGACTAGTGTTGTAATGGTTGTGTGAACAATGTGTGCAGCGTCTTTGAGCTGTAAATCTATAAGTGTCAGCTCGTGTCATTTTTTTTAACACATAAACAGGTGAAAATGGTTATGAATGTAGTGACTGGACAAGATAATGACTTTTTACATGGCGAAAGGACAGATCTGTAAAATAATTATCTTCCTTTTTTATTTTTGGTCTTGCTGGATTTATGGGATTTTGTGGGGTTACATGCAGCCTGTCAATAATCATTTGTGTGTAAAAATAAACCATTATCTCAATCAGCAATTGGCTGATCCAGAGTGATTCAGAAGTGACAAAAAAAAAAGAAAGAAAGAAATAGGAATGGAGCATTCTTTAATGGGTAAAATGATGCAGAAAGAGAAAGAGAAAATGTGGGGTAGAAAATTAATGAGGAAGAGAGAGTCATGACAGAAAAGGAAGAGTGAACATGAAATACATTAAACATTAAAAATCATACTGGTAACTATGGTGAAACTGTGGAACGTATAATACGGTATGGGTCAGGAAAGTACATAATATGTGAGAAAGTTACAAAGAGTGTTACAAAAAGAACAGTAAAGCATCTATGGGGAAGAGAGCGAAGGATCTGGACAACAGATTAGTAATAAGAAATGAGGAAGAAAGGATCAAGGGCTTGAGAGAGGGACTTAATATCGCTATAGCAAAGATGTATGATGGCACTCTGACCATGTTATTTTGCTGTAAATGTGTTAATGTCTACTAACAGCTTTGCTTTACACTTAAAAGGTTAATCTGGTTATCTCGGTATGTATTATACCAATATATGCCAGTATATTTTAATCTCTGTTAAAGCCTACTTAGTAGGAGAAGTGGATTGCATTATTGGTTACATTAATTAATATTAATTGCCTGTGAACATGAGTGTATGTAAATGCTCCATGATGATCTAGAATCACATGCGGGGAGACAATGAGTCAAACCACTATGCTTTTCAGTGACATGCAAGAAAAGAACTATTCCATATACAGTTTTTCACTAAAGTCTGACTATTTGCATTCCATCTTTTTTACTTTTATTTTTCAAATCAGCATTTGCAAGTTGACAATACTTTTGATTTTTCAGTGTGTTCGCAACAATTGCTGAGCACACTAGCAAGCAAGCCACCATGGTGGCATGCTAACATTACAGTTTTATTGCAAATACATAGGTTTAGCATGAAGCCAACAGAGGCTAAAAGTGGATCATTCATTCTCTGGGAAAATTGGTAACAACAAAACAAAAAGAAACAAAACATCTTGCTCTTTTGCCACCATCTAAATGAACTACATCACATCTAAGTGCTCACCTACTCAAGCAATAAATAGGCAATCAGAACATAAATTCAAAATAGAGTTTCTCACTGCTAAAGCAGTTAAGCTGGGCCTAGAAGCTATCTATAATAGACCCAGACAATCTCATAAATATTACAAAACTGGGAGTATTTCATGGAAACGATAGATGGCAATACCTAGTCCTTGGCATTGACATTCAGAATACTCCACTTACATATTTGCCAACTCTTGTGAACAAAAACCAAAATGAAATAAATCAGCCTAAAGGTAAATGAACCCTCAAGAGTAAAGTGCTACAGATTCTGCTGCCATCAGCTGATGATTAAATAATACATTTAATAATAGATAACTGTAGGTCCAGAGTTCTGTTTATAGACATATTATCTGATTTTTACAGTTCACAGACATGATTAGTATGATAAATATATGTTCTCCAGTTAGGTTTTTTTCCCCCAGTATCTAGTATACTTGTAAATTAGCATGTAGAATGATAATCTCTTGTTTAGATCAATCCATCTTTCATCTTTACTCTGAGGGGTCTTCTCACACCAGTGATATTACATACGGTAGAGAAGGCAATTATGCAAACAAATCATTCATAATATCTGTGCTTTGAAATAACAAAAGTCGAATTAGAAATTCATGCATCCTAATCTGGCAAAAATAATAAAAGTGTATATTAATAGACCTACATCCATTAAATGAAATAATCTACTTTGGTCTAAGGCATGAAAAGATTTGAGAGAAAAAAAGGGAACATAAAGAAGAAGAAAAGGGAAGAGTAAAAAAATAAATAAATCACATTGTATTTGTCAGATAATGGTTTTAGGATTATCTGACTGGTGCTAGCTAACGGGGAAGCACTTACCCTTAAGTCCAGCTAGAAGACAGCAGGGTAAGAAGGGACAAATCAGAATAACATAAAGACTAGCAACAAGGCTGAAGGAAAAAATGCAGACACGAAAACCCTGACCCCACTACAGCTGCACGACTAAAGAAGGGTACAAGCAAAGCATGAAGGAAGAAAAACACAATGTAAAAACAACGATTTGTACCAACATGATAGTGCAGTCTGAGCTGGTGTAGGACAATGTCAGAGAGAGACAGATAGACAAGGAGGGGGACAGGGAGATGGGGAGAAAGATAAAGATTGGTGTGTCTTATGTTTCTTTTATTTTTTATTACTTATTGCTATGGTGCAGTTGGTTTTAACAGGATTCTTCAATGTATAATTTATATATGTGTTCTGTAATACTGTACTGGCAAATAATCTTACCTTTTAGAGATCCAAATTGAAACAGTTGTAAAATGTATGTTATGCCAGTAGCAGCAACTATAAGGATTCTATGAAGGCACTGCATTAGTTAAAAAAGGATATGCCTGGTTATAAATTTCCCTGGCCTTTCTTATTCAAGCAATAATAGAAAAAATTATTAAGAATACTTAAATAAAATGGATAAAAATAAATAAATAAATAAAAATCCCTTCTCAATAAATATGTTTAGGTATAATCACAAATTTAACATTATCTGAAAGGAAAATACCACCCTAAAACACTTTAAATATACTAAAAAGTAAAAATATATTTGTGATGTGCTTAGTGATGTGTTGATTTATTAGTTAGTGCTGCATTTTCAGTATTCCCTTGAGAAGTTCAACAACCTCAAACATAGTTTATAATGGGCAGGTTTCGCTGTGAGCTCCTAAAAACAAAACGCCAATAGCTTCTTTTCTCACTCATCATTATTCAGCACCATCTATATAATAATAATAATAATAATAATAATAACAATGATGAAAAATCCAAAGTTAGTGGAGAGAGCAAACACTAGACTTGAAGTTCCAGATTCCTCTTGGCTACAAGACGTTGAGCACAATGGAGTTGACAGTTGTATTATTTTATCATACAGGAGACGGAAAGTTGAAGCTTTGGAACATGATCTTTTTGAGCACAGTGTACAGATGAGGAGGTGAAACAGCTGAACAGATCATACAACTTAAGCTCTGCTGCATTACTCTCTTTAGGTAGAGAGGAAATGAGAGTTAATTCCTACCGCTGCCACTATTAGCTGGTAATCAAACAGCATTTTGGGTAATGTAGCAAATCATTAGACAAACTTAACACAGACCGACATGTTGATGAAAAAAGTTTAAACTAAAAGAAAAAGTCAATTTATTGCAAAATGCTCCAGTGAAGATATGCAAGTGGTTCAGGGTGGATTTTTCCTTTACATTTACTAAATGTTTTATATTAATCATCAGAAAAAGTCAGAACCTTCATAGCATTCTAGAATCTGTTTGAATCAACTGCATCGACTATTGAGGTGTTTTCACTGTGCGAGGGCAGTGAGAGGGCTGTAAGTGGTGCATGTTACTTCTCTGTGCCATTCAAACCCACCGTGTGTCGAAGGTGAGGGTGTGAAACATCTACAGCATGTGACTACATTTCACAGAGAAGAGCTACGATCTGTTTTATAGTGAAGAATCTGAATGACATCAGCTAAATTTGATAAGAACTGACCATGATAAACATTTACATACTGAATAATAATAACTGATAGAAAAACAGCAAAATCTTGCTGGATTGTTTTTGATCAACCTTAATATTTCTATATCTACATGAGTTCACTTAATGAAGAATAAAAAAACACTACTTTTACATTATTTACTTTTACATAATACCTCAAAAACAACCTTTTAAAAAGAGTTGTTTACTTACAATAAAAGTGCAAAGATGGTATTATCTCAGTAGCTTATAAAAGAAGTTTTAGGACTTAAAAACCTCAATCTGGATAGAGACTGAGGTTGTAAGATGCACACCAAAAACAAAGATTCGGTTCTGAATAGCAGGATCTATTTTGTTTGGTTTAGACTCTCTATTGTCTCTTTGAATAAGTTTGATTTGCATATCATCTCAGAGTTAATAAACGTCTTCTTAAAAACATATTTTATTACAGACTAGCTAAACTGTAATTCTGGTTCATGTTATTTATAGATTAAACAATTGCTTATGTATATAATACTTATATACAATTGCAATCAAAATTATTCAACCCCCATTGCAAATCAGGTTTATTGTCAAAATTTACAGACTTTCGGCTGTTTGCAATGAACAAATCAAACAAAGGCAACTGAAATAGTTGAACACAACGAATTCTTCAAGTGGTTTCCTCAAATTCAACTGAAAATTCAACTTATAATGACTTTTCCAGTTTCGAAACTATTCAACCCCCTGAATAGAATCCCTCATAACAGCACTAATATGCAAAACAGGTGTTGTCTCAAGAAGACCTGATGCAACTAATAAAGAGCTTGAACACATGAAATACCTGAACTGGCTTGGGGCAGAAAAAGGAAGTTATCAACAGCTGCAACCAGATTTCTGAGAAGGCTGGTTGTGAAAAACCCTAGAGTGACTGCAAAAGACTTGCAGCAAGACTTGGTGGCAATAGGCACTGAGGTTTCAGTGAGCACAGTATGATGTGCTCTAAATCCAGAAGGTTTCTATGACAGAACTCCAAAATGTACACCACTACTGACCCAAAAGCACAAAAGAAGTCAGCTCAAAATCAAAGAAACAAAACTGGGACTTTTCGGCATAATGGATCAGCGGTATGTCTGGAGGAAGAAGAATGCAGAAAGAACACTCTGTCCACAGTCAAGCATGGTGGTGGCTCGGTGATGCCCTGGGGCTGCTTTCCATTCTCTGGCATTGGAAACCTGCAGCATGTGGAAAGATGGATTCATTGAAGTATCAGGAAATCCTAGGAGAAAACGTCATGCCATCTGTGAGGAAGTTGAAGCTTGGGTGTCATTGGACATTCCAACAGGACAATGATCTCAAGCATATCTCAAATTCCACCAAGGCTTAGTTGCAGAAGAAGTCCTGGAAGATTCTACAGGGCCATCATAGTCACCTGACTTGAAGACCATAGAAAATCTCTGGGGGGATTTGAAGAAGGCGGTTGCAGCATGCAAACCAAAGAATATTACTGAACTGGAGGTCATTAGTCATGAGGAATAAGCTAAGATTCCTCAGGAATGCTGTCAGAAGCTGTGCATCTTGTTTGCAGCAGGTCATAATAGTAGGGTGCTTTACTACGTACTAAAGATGCTTGCCATGAAGGGGTTGAATAATTCTGAGACTGGAGAAGTCGTTATAAGTTGCATTTTCAGTTGAATTTGGGGAAACCACTTGGAGCATTCGTTGTGTTGAACTATTTCAATTGCTTTTGTTTGATTTGTTCATTGCAAACAGCTGAAAGTCTGTAAACTTGGACAATAAACCTGATTTGCAATGAGGGTTCAATATTTTTTTTTGCAACTGTAAAATTTCATGTTAAAAATGTAAAAGATAGAGCGCTTTCAGATTATTGCAGTCAGGTAAGTTTTAGGTTTTGGAAATTTAGAGGCTGCGTTTGTTGATTGTTTTTATTCACTGTCAACTTTTAGAGCTCTCTAAAGCTCTCTAAAGACAATGTGAAATTAAATAACTTTAAAACTGAACAAAAACAACTACTCTGGCAGAAATGTGATTGTCATATTCATAACAAAGTCAGACTTCTTTCAAAATACTTTAACATTTATGCAGATGTCAAGAACTACAGAATTGATTTTAATCATTCAGAGTACATAGTGTAGTGTATATATTCTGAAAGTGGCTCCATCTTTTTTGTTTTTGGCACGCGGGCTAAAACCTAACACAGAAAAGGATACCTTAGAATCAACACACACTCCACTCTACACACTCATTTCTTACCTTTTGCTACTGCTGCAATCTGTTAAGAATGTAAGCTATTGTACAGGTGAGACATTGGATTCTCAGAGTTGACCAGAGTTTCTCGAACTATTCTTAATGGAGCACTGGGGTGAGAATTGGGATAGAATTAGAATGCCTAAAGAATGTGTATGTGTGTGTGGCTGTATGCACCACAGTGTCAATGATGTTGCCGCTTTCAAATGGGCAGTAATCTAGCTGGTCATTGCTGAGGATTAAGTTTAAGTTAGTTCACACTAGGTCATATTTCTGTCTTTGCAATCAGTGTAAAAATGTGTACTATTGTTTCCTTAAAAGCTTGAAATGAAATATAAACTGTGATAAAAGACACACTTTTATATAAGTGTGTGTGAGAGAGACTGTATGTTTGTGTAACAGAACTTACAGAACTGAGAAATGGGTGCATCCATCTGTGCCGAAGCCCCGCCCTTTGAATTGAGTTTCTGGACCTGGGTGGGCGGGACCGGCTTGTGTGATTGGCCGGTAGCCCGGTACATGGCCTGCACCCATAGGATGCGGTCCTGTTCATCATCGCTGGCGAAGATCACAGTGTCGCCTTCCTTGACAGCGTTAAAAAAAGTACGGCCTCCGTCCAAACCTACACACAGTAACGGATAACATGGCATTTAAACTGTGACTCAAATGAACAGTGATTCTGAAAAAAAAAAGATAAAATAAAATACAATAAAGTTTTTACTGATGAATGAATTAATGAAGGAATAAAGATTTTGAGAAGTTATATTCAGAGACAGGTTACACAGCTGAGTCGGTTTTTTTGGGTTCCTCATTCAGATTATGCAAGTCATCTGCTTGTACTTTAGAACTCTGCGATTGGAAGATTTTTCTTGATTAAAGATGTCAAAGAAACCGTGACCAAGCACTCATTTGCTATGCTTACAGCTCACTTTAAATAAGTGTAGTTCATACTATTATCTATCAAATTTAGTCCTAGAGATAAGCAATGTCTCAGATTAAGATTTTATCACCTCCAATCATTTTCGTGGACTTCAAAAAACATTCATTTCAGCGAGACATACTGTATTATGGGTACCTTTAAGTGTCAGATAGTGATGCTGCGCCTTGCTCAAGCTGATATTGCACAAGAAAAATGGGCTTCAGTTGAAGGTCAGAATTGTAACTGAGACTCACCTCTATTTTAGGCAAACTATGCCATGTGTGAGTAGTGAATAGTGCATACATCTGTAGTTATGTTTGAGGTAACCTACCGATATGTACAATTTTGCTATTAGTGTGTTTGTGTGTGTTTGTGTGTGTGTGTGTGTGTGTGTGTGTGTGTGTGTTTATATATACCTGGTTGTGGGTCAGTATAATCCACAGTATATCCATCCAGCTGTAGCAGCTCCTGTGGTTCTGACTTCTTCTCCCGATAGCTGCACATGGCAAAAGTGTACTGGCTCACCTGTAGCACAAATCACACAGACACACACACACACACACAAACACACACACACACACACACACACACACACACACAATTCAAGGATTTATGTCTTTGGAACAGATTGACACCAACATTTGTTATTTCCGTAAAGTAACATCCTATTCTGAGTCATATGTCATATCATCTTTCATCATCCATTTCTCTAGACTTTTTTCCCATTGCATGACTCACACAGCAGAAAACTCAGATGACTGACCTGGACCAGAACAAAGAAGCGCTTCTTCCAGCGCTTCCAAACATTCTTCCCAAAAGCCCATAAGTACCTATGCAGTAAAACAGATCAAATCTGAATGAGCCTGAAGGACAATTCATGTTATTGCAAAGGAGAGCATGCACAATACAGAAAGCACAATCTGTGTTATGATACACTACAGAGCAATTCAGTGCTGTATTTGAGCTCTTGGTGCAATATAAGAGCTCTGGTGTACCATGATACATTAGTGTTTGTTCTTCTATTTAGAGAACATTTAAAAAAGGGCAACAACAAGGCAGTACTCTGGTTTAGATCATTAGTTCTATCCATACCCGCAAGCCTTCATGTTCTGGGGCTTGTCCATGCGAATAGCCAGTTTGATCTTCAGGTCTTGGTCTGGGCAGGCCTTGGTCACGGTCATCTTATGCAACTCAGACTGCTTTGGACTGTTAGGGGTTGGGTGAAGGACGACCTAATCAACAATCAGAAAGGAAATTACTATTGGTTATGACTGCATGAGTTATTGCCCACTCGAACAAGATTAGAGGACCATCATGTTGCCAACATTTTCAGTTCAACATGTTTCCACATATGCAGCATCATTAACAGGATAAACAATTTGATGGACACAAAATATCATCAGGTCTCTGTATGAGTGTCAGTCGGTTGAGGAGGGGCACAATCGCGGGAGCGAAATGACAGAGAAGGGACGCGGAGCTGAGACTTAAAGG
>JAOUWY010000030.1:18554004-18566725 GCA_025728095.1 Prietella phreatophila
CTTATGCAATGTTAAACTGTGTCAACCTTTACAACACCTTCAGAGATGTTTCTCTCCATATAACTTACTATGCAAATAACAGGGGTCACATATTTCCAGCAGAACTTCATATGGGGCCAGGGACGAAAGCCAATCATGTCCTCAATGTTGTCATATAGACGGTCTGCACCTAGAAGAAAGATATTCCTTTAAAATAGCAGACTACTAATCATTGTTTTGAATTATTACTGTTATTTTGAGATCATTTAGGCAGGGGCACAAAAGCTGCATGAAATACCACTATTAATGTGTTTCCTATAGTTTACATCTGGGCTTGTCCAAACAGCTAAACTGGCCATCATTATCATGTTATCCTTCTCTTCTTCCTCCTTTAAACTCTTATATCTGTGTATAGTTATCAGTTATCAAAGCATTGGCAAGTCACCAAAGTTTGTCATATATTTATAGTGAATACTATTAATACACATTATTGTATTACCTACTCTTAAGTACTACTAAGCATATACGCCCTTGATTGAAAAACATTTTTTTACATTTCTGGTTTTTATAAATCCCAATAAGATATAACAAATGTCTCTACCATAAACCCATCCAACACAGATGGACTGAAGAATGGCAAAGGCCAGCAAAGTCATTCCACTGCAAGCATAATAATCAAATAACAGGAAAACATACAGTCCGCCCTTTAAGAAGAAAAAAGATGATAAACAAACGGAGAGAGAGAGCGAGAGAGAGAGAGAGAGAGAGAGAGAGAGAGAGAGAGAGAATAAGCAAAAGGTTATACGGGCATTCACTGAACACTAGCATCACATGTTGAATGTGATGAACAAGAAAAATCTATTTTCATCTGATAAATCTGAGTTCTCACCTCTGTTACCATCAGCAGACCAACAAGGAAGCTGACTATACAGATTAGGAGAAGTAGGATTTTACGCCGGTGTCCATTTTGGAAGAACAAGGGGTACATATCTGAGATTGCTGTTACCATGGCTTCATGATATACAAACTGCACAAAAATAAAGTGTTACTATATTAGCAATTTGCATCAAAACTACAGTGGATTCAAAAAGTATTCAGACCAATTTAATTGTTGCTCTCTTTATTGTGTTATGGATTTGATTTTTGAATGGATAAAATAGGCATTGTTACCCAGTGATCTACACTTAATCACCCATAATGATGAAGTGAAAACATAATTTTAGACATTTTTGAAAATTCAAAAATCAAAAATTTTTAGACCCTTTCCTGTACCATCCTTAAAGGGAAACATAGTGGTGGCAACTGCATTCTGAGGGGATGCTTCTCAGTGGCAGTGATAGGTACAAGGGATGGATGAATGCAATCAAATACAGGAAATCTTCTTCAGAAAACCTTTACAGAAAACCTGCTCAAGAGTGCACAAAAACTCAGACTGGGGGAACAGTTCACCTTCTAACATGACAATAAGCACACAGCCAAAACACAAAATTTGCTTTGGGGCAAGTCTCTGAATGTCCTTGAGTTGCCCAGCCAAATCCCAGACTTAAACAATATCAAACATCTGCGGCGAGACCTGAAGATGGCTGTTTACAGATGCTTTCCAGCCAAACTGATCGAGCTTGAGAGGATCTGCCATGAACAAATAGGATAAACTGTCAAATTCCAGGTATGCAAAGCTTTTAGAGACATATTGAGAAATACAAGTATGTCGAGACATACATGTAGAGACCTACAAGACCAAGAAGTCTTGTAGCTTTAATTGCTGCCAAAAGGCATCTACCAAGTATTTAATAAAGAGTCTGAATACTTTTGTGAATAAGATGTTTCCGTTTTTGGTTTTTAATGAATTTTTTAAAATGTCAGTTATACTGTATTGAATAAAAATCAAATCCATAGTACAATAAAGTGTGCAACAAGTAAAGGGGTCTGAATACTTTCTGAATCCAATGTATATGATTACCAAGTGTCACGGTTCCCCCTTGAAGCAGCGCGCTCTCACTTGGTTGCGCAAGCGCGTGCTTGTTTGTAGTGACATTTGGACATATGCGTTTTTGTTTTGTTTCTGTGATTGGTTGGGAGTGCACGTGCGTTGTGTTCATGTTCGTCATGTCCCCGCCCCGTTTCTGTCATAGGTTGGATCATAGGTGCTACTCACGGCGCGGTTAATTGAATGTACTTTAGTGTTTGATGTTAGTCGTAGTTCACGCTGGGTTATCCAGTTCCACGTTCACGGTCTCATTCTAGTGCATGTTTATGTTTATGTTTTTGTTTGTTTCTCGACCCTGTTTCCCATTCCACGTTTACGATATCTGCCTTGCCCTATTCATGCCTGTTTGCCGTTCGCCTGACCTTCGCCTGTATTTGGATTATGCTTTTGGATCACGTCTTGGATTTGTCTGCCTCTCTGTAAATAAACAATACTCGTTCTTAAGTGCGATTGCATCCTTCCCCTGTGTGAGCTCCGTCACGATTTGTGACACCAAGCAATACCTCTATATAATAATATGTGTATTTCAGGGTTATACAAAGTAATTTTTCTCACTGATGAAAATAATTAAAAGGAATAAAGGAACAATAAACTGTAGCTTAGTCAAAGCACACTTACCTCACTATCTAGTCCAAGGAAAAGGATCATAATGAAGAAGAAAACTGCCCATAACTGAGGGAAAGGCATCAAGGCCACTGCACGTGGGTAAGCAATAAATGCCAGTCCAGGGCCTAGAGAAATATAGACTGATGGGTATACAAAGAGCTAAAACAATTTAGACCTATATCATATACAGTCATGTGAAAAAAGTACACCCCATTGAAACGGTTGGGGTTTTTTTTTTTTTTTTTTTTTTACATTTGGACAAGCAAACATTTAATCCTTTTTCAAACAATTCCTATAAATAAAGGACAAATGACACAGAAAATTTATATTTTGTAGTAATTTTCACAATTTTAATCAACATACATTCAAACCCATACAATTTGAATCAGGTGTTCAAGATTGGGTGCCAGTGATCACAATCTACTTAAGGAGTGCAGGTGCAAACTGTCTTATTTAAACCTCTCAAATCTAGTGCCTGGTGTTCCCTTTGCTATCAAGGTGTGTGGTGTCATCATACCAAGATTTAAAGACTTATATAAGGTCTTCAGAAAAAAGGGTGTGGATGCATATGAGTCTAGCATGGGATTTAAAAAGATCTCCAAATTATTTGAAATACATCATTCTACTGTAACAAAAATCATGTACAAGTGGCACATAATTCAAATGACTGCCAATTAGCTAATCCCATCAAATTCAGCCCAAATGCTGTCCAAAAGAACCCCAGCATTGTATCACAGGATCTGCTAGTAACTGTCAGAGTACATGTTTCTACAATCATAAAGAGATTGCACAAATTTGACCTGCATGGGAGGCGTGCCAGTAAAAAGCCTCTGTAAGACTACTGTTTGCCAATGAGCATATAAGCAATGACCAGGCTTTTTGGATTTATGTGCTCTGGACAGACAAATGAAAGATAGAGTTGTTTGGTCACAGTAACAGCAGATAGGTTTCTCACAGACCAAAGACAGTTTTTCGGGAGAAGCACCTCATACCAACTGTGAAGCACGGTGGTGGAAATGTTATAGTTTGGGGGACTGGATAACTTGCATTCGTTGATTCAACTATGAATTCTGTATCATATCAAAGAGTGCTTGAAGGTAATGTGAGGCCATCTGTCCAAAATTTGAAGTTGAACAGAAAGTGGACCTTTCAACAGGATAATGACTAAGCACTAAGTACACTAGCAAATCCACCAAGGAATGGCTTAAAAAAAAAGAAATGTAGGGTTATGGAATGGCCTAATCAAAGCCTGGATGTGAATCCCATTAAAATGTTGTGGGGTGATTTGAAACTGGCAGTACATACAGGAAAACCCTCAAACATCTTGCAACTGAAAGGATATTGCATGGAAGATTGCACAACAATTCCAGCAAGCTGATGCCACAGACTGGTGGACAATTATGCAGAACTCCTACAAGACGTTATTTCTGCTAAAGGGTAAAATACTAGCTTCTGAGGCCAAGCATGTACTTGTGTTTTCCATGGAAGACTATCACATATATGCGGCTGTGGCGCAGATGGTAGAGCGGGCTACCCTCTAATCGTAGGGATGGTGGTTCGATTCCCGTGGCGGGTGACTCCACATGCCGAAGTGTCCTTGGGCAAGACACTGAACCCCAGGTTGCTCCTGATGGCAAGTTAGCGCCTTGCATGGCAGCTCTGCTACCGTGAGTGTGTGTATGAATGGCTGAATGAGACACAATGTAAAGCACTTTGGATAAAAGTGCTATATAAGTGCACATTTACCATATATTTCTGTTGAATAATGATGATTGAAAAAGCTATATTTCCTTGTGGTTTTGTTCAAGTTTATTAATAGGTACTGTTTCAAAGAGGAGCAAATATTTTCTTGTCGAAATATGTAAAAATAAATAAATAAATAAACAATTTTAAAAAAGACATGGGGTGTATTTAATTTTTCACAGGACCGTACATTCAAAAAAGCTAGCTGTGCAAAATGATTAATATGCAAGAGTGTTTGTAGATATCATACACTTGCAATTTTTTTAATAATTAGTGGTCAGCATGTTTTACATGCTCATTTGTCACTTGTCAAAGCAGTTTTATTTTCTTGTAGTCTTGTTTTCAAAGAAAGTAAAAATGTATTATCAGCATTTCCTCCCAGTATATTCTTGAGAGGTAAATTGACTCTGCATGAATGTTCTTGCCATACCTGACTCTGCCACCATTGAAATGTCCATTCCCTGTTCATCAGCCATGAAGCCCAGCACAGAAAAAATAGCAAATCCAGCCACAAAGCTAGTCATACTGTTTAACAAGCACAAGTACATGCAGTCTCTGGGAAAAAACCAAAACAAGATACAACAAATTGGATAGCATGGAAAAAAACAGACTCTTCCCAAGCACATACATATACTATACAAACTCAAGTTTAATCAAGCATTCGACAACAATAGGTTTTCAATAGACAAATTTATTTACCTGTAACAGTTGTTGTCATATTTATTATAGCTTCCTAAAGCTGTCAGAGTCCCTGTGCAAACTCCATAGGAGTAAAATATCTGGCTACCTGCATCCATCCACACCTGAAAGAAAAGTACCACCTATACAGATGTGCATGCGATATGCCTTAAATGCAAAAATAAAAATAAAAATCATCATTTTGCAGTTAGCTTTTTCAGTCATGTCTAAACTAATGTTTGGTACCTGAGGGTCTGTGAGGCGAGAAGGATCTGGGTAGAGATAAAATGTGATTCCACTAATTGCTCCAGGCAGTGTCAGTCCACGCACCAGCAGCACCATCAACATCAAGTAAGGAAAGGTAGCAGTAAAATATACCACCTGTGTGACACGACACTCAACACAAGCTAGGCACCCATATTCCAGTCATCTCCCATCATTCTATCAATCATTATCTAGCAGTGACCAGCACAGACTATAAAAGTCTGTGCACTAACCTTGCCTGTAGACTTCACACCATTAAACACACAGAAGTAGCAAATGGTCCAGGCCAACAGGAGACACAGAGCCAGCTCCCACCTCACATTACCCATTTCTTCTATGCCACCAGACAAACCCAGAATCCTTTTCCTGTAATCACAGAAAATAGTTGATCTTGAATGATTTGTGTTTTCTCTTAAATTATGTGAACTATTACACTGACTTTCATAATTAGGCTGATACATGTACAGTAGATTGGCACATATGTACATCTAGTTTCCTGTTCTAATTCCCAAAACTCACTCCCAGAATTCCACAACCGGGGATGTAATTTTGTCTGTAATATTATCAGTCATGTTGTTCTTGCTGAATTCCATGCAAGACACTGCAAGACAGAAACAAACTTGTTATAAAGTTATTTGATGCAAGGGAACTGCTGTTGAGAATTATAACAAATGATCAGCTATAAAAGGATTTACATTCCATTAAACCTTCACTAAGAGATACTTGCGCAACGCTTGTCATTAGTTTAACTGAAGGGTTAGAAAAGTGCACAGTGTAACACTAGAAAGCTGTATGGCCAGTTAATGACAATGACAGCAGTATTACCTGTATTCCAGCTATTCTTGCAGTTAGCCCATGGGAGCTCTGAGCTGAATGAGAAGAATAGGTAGAGAAATGCCCAGGCCAGAATAATGATGTAATAAACTCCAGTGTACAGGATCACAATCTGGCTACCGTAGCCCAGTCCTGAGGAAGGAATTAAGTATAATGTACACTTTATACTATAGTTACTCCCAATTTAATCGGGGCATTTTAACAAAAAATAAACCAACTAACTAACAAACATCTATATACTGTACATATCTCTGATCATGTTTAACATTTTTTGAATATTGCTTATTGTCAATAGGTTATTTTTTTTTTCGATTACCTTCAAAAAGAGGGCAAATTTTCCTCCAGCATGTGATGCCACCCTGGCTAGTGTACTGTCCCAATGATGTTTCCAAGAAGAAGAGAGGTATGCCACAGGAAAATAGGAACAGTATGTATGGCACAAAGAAAGCTCCTTTGAGACAGACAAATAATATTGAATACATAATACCTCAAAGTGACTGCAGCTAATCTACTAACAATTTTAAATTATTTTTAAATTATTTAAATTATTACAATAATAATGTTAAAGCAATCTGCATAAAGTGACATGTCTGTTATTCTCATGCACACCCTTGCTTTGTTTCCGCATCATGCAGATTCATTGTGAAAGATGGAAGTGCATAAACGTTAGTACAGTTCTGTTCCCAATGGTCATGATATGTCTTACCACAAAACCAATTATACAACCTCTCACACCACCTCATGCAGCCCCTGCACTAGGGAAACAGCACCATATACAGTAGGTATGTTTATTCTCTCTCTCTGGATGGATGGATGGATGGATGGATGGATGGATGGATAGATGTATAAGTATGTGCACAACACACCAATATGTGGGTCTTTCCTGAACTGTTGCCAGAAAGTTGAAAGCACTCAATTGTAGAAAATGTCTTTGTATGCCATAACTTTATGATTTCCCTTCACAGGAACTACAGAGCCCAAACCTGTTCCAGCATGACAATACCCCTGTGCACAAAGCAAGCTCCATGAAGACATGGTTTGAAAATGCTGGTGTAGAATAACTCTAGTGACATGCACGGAGCCCTGACTTCAACCTCAAGGAGCTCTAACGGGATGAACTGGAATGCCGGGTGGGCCACAGACCCCCCCAGCCAAACTCCAAAATCTAATGTACAGCCTACCCAGAAGAGTGGAAGAGTAGAGTTTATTATAACAGCAATATGTGGACCATGTTTGGAATGGGATGTTCAACAAGTACACATGGATGTGATGGTCAGGTGTCCACAGACATTTGGCCATACACTATAGTGTATCACTGAAGTGTCTGATGCTAACTTTCCACTTTTATGTCAGTGTATGTGGTTTCTGTGCACAGAGATCTAGTTAGGAGTTAGGATTTGAGTTAGGATTTGCCTTTTCCCTTTTTCCACCCTTCACCTCTTACAAAAACAGAGCCTTCTTTTCCTTTAAAAGAGTTGAACAGAGCCTTTTTTTCCTTTAAAGGCCATTCATGAGACAAATGTAGTTCCAATCCAATTATTTTATTAGATTTAATTCAAAATCAGATAACCTGTTGGTAACTATTGGTAACTATAATAACAACAAACAAATATAACATTTAAACTATTAAGCTACTATTTAAAAAAAGAAAAGAAAAGCAAACCTAAGCAAAGCATTTATATGGGACATTCAAATACATTACTGCTATTGAAATGGGCATTTAAGAAAAAGAGGAATAGCTCTGAGAGAAAAGAGATTAGAAATCACTGCTAAACAGCTAGAGGCATTTTCTGTTTAAACTGTAAAAATAAATTGTCCCTCACTGTATTGGGGGAATTTTCTCAACTGAGCTAAATGAACACAATGTGCCATGGAGAATCGTTTCTGTCAGAGCAGTGCTCATGCTAAATGTTTTATCTGATTTAAACTGCCTTCATCTGCATTTCTTTCTGGGATAGACTTAACTGCTTTGACACTATGAAGTCTGAGTTAAACTGAAAGCTAGCTCAGTAACTCAAGAACTCTTCTTTGTTGTGTACCTTCATTTTGTAAACAACAAATGTAGTCTTATAAGTTTCATATTTAAAATATTTGATCTCATATACGTTATTAAACCAGAATAAAAATTCTTTTATCCATGTGTTTTTACAGCTCCTACACAAAGAACTGTTGTATAAGCAAGCATTAAAGAGGCTGTGGTTTGGTAAGCAAAAAACCTTACCTCCTCCGTTTTTGTAACACAGATAAGGAAACCTCCACACATTTCCCAGACCAATGATATGTCCTGCAACAGCCAGAAAAAACTCCACCTTACTGGCCCACTGTTCTCTCTGCTTTGGTTTGCCCTGGGGTTGTGAAGTGGAGCTGGCTATTTTCACCAGCTTTAATTTCACTGAGGGGTCAAAGTTTTCCTTCATGATGCAGCTGAGAAAAACAAACAAATTAAAGAAAGACTATATTAATTAATTATTAAATATAATTCTATTAAAAATAAGAACAAGTTTTAAATAGGACAAATCTTTATTCCATTTATGAACGTATTTCACTAAATTGCTAATGTTTCAAAGGAATTCTAAATACATCTATTAAGTAATGACATGTAGTTATAGCATTAATCACATTGTAAATATAGACATGTATTGTAGTTATGTAACCTTGGGATCTTGATGTGAAAATGTATATATGTTGTGGTACATATTTACTGTGAGTAAATCTGCAGTGCATAAAACAATATAATTGTCTTTCACTGATCAAAGGGCACATGTAATATATTGTTACATAAATTCATTACGTGTGTTTTCCCCAAACAAAAAAAAGAACACATAAACTTTACTGTTACGCTACTAGTATAAATTCAGATTTTTTTCTACTGCTCTCTAGATCATGGAAAGGAAGTTCAACTGAACCCACTGAAGCTCAGTTGTCACTGTTTATAAATTAGTCATTCAATTAACTAACCTGCCAAATTTAGCAAATGCCAAATGTCCACTACACTGCAAAATTTGATTCAATAAATTTACTTGTCTCATGTTGTTGTTGGGTCTATCATAATCGGGATTTATTTCCTCATTAAAAAATTTAATTGAAGAAAAAAAAAAGGAAATAAATGAAATACTCTGTACTAGTCAATACACTTTACTCTGCACACCTAACCTCATTCCCACAGCCACACAGGGTCATGACCTCCTTTACTTCCTTTGAGAGTCAAATGTCATCCCTTTCCTGACCAGACCCACAAGTTTTGTATAGCAGTGATTTCACATTAACAGGTGTCATAAAAAACACTATTAATCAATTACAATATAATATGAGCCATGGATTCACAAATCAGTACATCGGTTTGTTCTGCTGGAAATCATCAAAAGCATAAATCTTCTTCAAACTAATAAACTACAGCATTTCTGTTTAACCTATTCACCTGTCAATTTAACTAAACTGGAAATTATAAAAGAAAATGGTATCAGTTCCTTTTCTGCCACTGCAGTTCACTGGCAAATAGCAAAAGTGAAGTAAATGTTTACCTGAGATTCTGAAGGTATCTGTCTTACTGGTCCGTCTCTGTTTATGTCTGTGTCAATTTGAAGCAACACTTCTGAATGATATGTTGAAACTGCAAGAATGAGAGGAATAAGGCGGAGCCAAGAGCTCTGGTAGTTTTGAGCCACTGATCTGAAACTGGTATGGAAGCCTTTTCAAGGTATGGATATAGAAAAAATACATATTGATCTTAAATCAGTAGTTTGAACTCACTCAATTTCCTGCTGGTAATAACTTGGTAATAACTGGTGAGTTGGATCATTGGTTTTTTATTTTTTATTTTTTTTAATTTTTTTTTTGGGGGGGGGGGTTATGCGCCCTTGGTGTACACCCTCTCTCTTACTGCCTTTTTAAACTTTTTCTGAGAGATGCAAAATGTGTCTTATCTGCGGTCCTCTGGAGAGTGAAAAAGGACTGTGTTTCTTTGTGCACCTCTGTTTCCACGGCTTTTCTCTCTTACTCTCATTATGTTTCTCTGTTTTAACTCCATAGACCCACTTCCTTTTCCTACTCAAAACCTATTCCTCTATTGAATTAGCCGAAACCTGATATGATCACCACTCCCTCAGCCCCCTTATCAAATGTCCAAAGTAATTGTTGTTAGGAACATAGGACCTTTAATCCAGGAACTTTAGAAAGTAGTGAAAAGCAAAAGTTAAAACATGTCATTTTTATGTATATAAAACCAGAATTTGGGTATTGGGGCATCAGGTACTCCAGGTAGTGTGGCAGCATTTATTGTTTTTTTCTTTTGTAACTGGATCATTCAATAGGTATAAAGCAGTATTTCAGATTTTACACTATCAGAATGGAACTACCCAGTCTTATGCTAATCTGTCTACCTAGTGTATAAAAAGAGAGAAAAACTGGTGAACAATTGTGGTGGAAAAATAGCTTTTATTTATGTTTTCTAATGACTGGTTACAGGTGTAAATGAAATCTACAGGTGATGGTGTGTAAAAACAGCACTAAATCCTGCCCTCTAGCGATGCTCTGGTATTGTAACATGTTTGAGAATATTAACCCATGTCCACTCTAGTGTAACCCCACCCTTTCACATATTCCAAAAAAGAATTGATTATGTGAACTGGATCATGGCTTCTTGTGCTTCAGACTACTTTAAAGTGTTCTGTGTACTCAGAGTTAAAAAAAAAAAACCAAACAAAAAAAAAACTGTTCAACAATTGTATGTGTTTAGACTATGCTGAAGGTAAAATTGCAGATATGGCAGGTACTATAGTTCAGAATTTAGCCTTGCTCAAATGTCCAAAGTAATTTTCCAATTATTCTCAAAACAAATTTCTATACTGTAATCTGTACATTTTCTCTATTTGAAATAAAACTGTAATTTATATGATGTTGTGATTTCACATGCATAGGTAAACTACTTTTATAGCATCTGAAATAGGATAAATATTGAGTAATGAAGTGTTCTTTCCATCATCTTTTTGTGTCCTATTGTCAGGATTTAAAACAAGTCATGAAAACTTACTAGAAATTGCTATACTAAGTCTTTTAGGACACCCGATTACAGAGTTGACATATCAAACCTGGTACAAGAAATGTACATTCTAAAGGACATCTAATTCCTGTCTGAATACACTTGAAACACAAAGGCCCTGTCAACGATTCAAGAGATATGAGGCATAATGTACAAACCTGTAGCATGATTGTCAGCCTAATTGGAGTTCCCAGGAGGGGAAAGATGATTTTCAATATTGAAAGCAGATTAATAAATCTGATATCAGTCTGATTAGGGAGTGCATCATCTTTCTGCATCTGTCATTGTCAGTATCCCATGGAGCACATATAAAACTGTCAGTGAGGTTTCTGTATGCTAGTTATAGACATAGATATGTGATGACATGCAGCTTCTGTAATTCTCAAGTCCACTTGTGGAGTGATGAGTCTGATTTTGCTGGACAGGAACTATCGGAGTGGCTGGTAGTCACAATCTTCACATTCTTCAGCAGTCTCATAATATCTTATCACAATTGTCTCCCTAGATGTCGATGTCTGAATCCTGTCTTGGGCTTTAAAACTTTCCACCCCAAAGTGATCTTACAATGCATATACATTGCCACATTATGTCATGATTCCCCAGTGAAGCAGCGCGCTTTAAGCACTGGTGCGCATGCGCCTGCTTCTACATTGACAGCAATGACATTTCAACACGTGCATAACCACGTGTCTTTTGTTATTGTTGTTGTTGTTGACGTCATGTCTTCTCCCCGTCTTGTCGCATGTTGTCTAGTCATGTGTGTTATTGTATTGCCCGCAGCTGTTAGCAGTTGCGGTGCTAATCATGCCGGCATATATACCGCGCGCCTCCCAGCACACGGCGCGGTTTATTAGATAAGTTTATACGTTAGAGTCTATATATAGTTGTATGTTTGCTAATCATATTCTTAGTCATAGTTCATGTCTAGGTTAGTTAGTTTAGTTACTGGTTTCGCCGCTACCAGTCCCTCGCTCATGTTCATGGTTATTGTTTCATGTTTAGTATCTCGACCCCCTTTTCTGTACCACGACCTTGATCTCTGCCTTGCCCTGTGTATGCCTGTTTACCGATTGCCTGACCTCTCGCATGTTTGTGGATTACGTTTATGGATCATGTTTTTGGATTTATCTGCATGTATGTCTCTCAATAAAACTGTTCATACTGCGATTGCGTCCATCCTATCTTCACTGCCGTCACGATTTGTGACACATTATCACACAGATTCTGTTATTTTATTAATAATTATTGTCCCATTACACAAGAGTCAAAGCGAGGTGTGGATTCAACTTAAGAAATATTTTATTTGTGATTCAATAAGAAAAAGTCAGAATCCAAAGTAACATTCCAGTACAAATTTTAAAAAAATCCATACACATGAACAACCCAACATGAACATCCCAAAACAAAAAGTTCACAAAATGTAGTTGTAAATGGTGCACTTATATATACTATGTATACAGTATCTCACAAAAGTGAGTACACCCCTCACATTTTTGTAAATATTTGATTATATCATTTCATGTGACAACACTGAAGAAATGACACTTTGCTACAATGTAAAGTAGTGAGTGTACAGCTTGTGTAACAGTGTA
>JAOUWY010000030.1:18636252-18647432 GCA_025728095.1 Prietella phreatophila
ACTGTTTTAGATGTACCTGTGTTCACTGTAGGTGTAACTTTAGCTGGAACATGATTAGCTGGTTTTTCGACCATACGAGGTAAGAGGGTTAAGTTTTAATGATGCTTAAGTGTCATAATAAAATATCATTTTTATATTCGTACTAAAGGCTCACTCTCGTGTTCCTTACCCTGAGCGGTCAAAGTTGTGTGCCTTTATTGGGAGTATTTCCCTGGTTCTCCCCCACGGTGGCGTAGTTGGATTTACTAAATTTGGGATAAATGTTTCCCTCCACTTGAGAATGCCACACAAGGATGGTATGAAGAAAATAGTATGTGTAATAATGTCTTTTGATGTGACATTGGTTACTTTAATCTATGGACATGAAATAAATACATCAAATTGAATAAACATGTTTGCATTGTTTAATGAGCCTTCTGCCTCACAAGATGGGGTTTGCACAGAACACAGCCCCTCTGGATGACAGTCTCTTAAAACAAAAAAGCTCAAATTACAAATGAATTTGCTGGAAGTGCAAAGCAAGTATTACCAGAGTTGGGTGTAATGTGTTACAAAGTAACTGTCAATAAAATTGTCACTTGCATTACAAATTTATTGTTCAACAGTAAGTAAAATGTATTTTTAAAATGAATCGCATTTTGCCCTGAAGATTTTCCTTTAGCCCTGAATAATTCTCCACTTGGAACAGTTTTTCACTACGTAACTGAACTTCAGTAAAAGATCGCCTGGAATTTTATATCTTCAGTGAATGGAGGTTAGGCCAATCAGGGTTTACAGGAAAATATGTGGAAACACTCGTGTCTTATTGACTGGCAGTCTCTCAATTGCTAACAGTGTAACAATTGCTAGTCAGTGTGAGGAACAATGGATAGGCCGTGTGGGTTTTTTTTTTTTTTCGTTTGTTTTGTTTTTTGTTTTTTAGTTTAGTTGAAACTGAAACAGTAACATCCTCTGATGCTGAGCAGGAAATTAAGGTATGTAAATGTCTGAATTCCAGTTTGTGATCATGATCTGAGCAGAGCGTAAGGAAAGATAATGTACTTTGCATGTCACTGTGGCAGTTAAACCCATAGAATGATAGTTTAGCAGTACTTCCACTTGGCTAGTGACAGCAAACTAGCCTAGTTAGAAATGTTTTATTTTATCCATCTGGTAGTCTTACAGTGACAACGCCCAAGCCAACTTTTATGATAAATCCATCATTTTCTGATCATGGCATGCATTTCGTGCTAAAATTACTGAAAGAACTGAGTTTCACTTTGCTTTTTTTAAAAATTAATTATTTATTTATTTGCTAGGTTTTGAAAGTAACATGGAAGTAATTAATAATCTGAATACTTTTTGCATGCAGTAATCAGTAATGTAATCAGATTACAATTTTAAGGTAGTAATTAGTAATCTGATGTGGATTACTTTTTTTGAGTAATTTACCCAAACACTACTCTGGTGTTGAGTATTACACACAAACTGAACAGATTAAAGAATGCTCAATGATTGTACACATGTTTTGGTTCAATAAAATGTTGTGATGACAAATTTGTGCATTGTTCTTTGTCAACCACTTTTACTTGCCCAAAATGTAAATTGGTGTCAGGTAATGGAGGCAAAGAAGGATGCATGTGCAGGTAAAATTTTTATAAAACTCAAAACAAAACACAAGATCCAGAATCTTGTAATTGGTATCAATCACAACTTGATCATTGAACAGTGATGCTGTGGTCCCCTTTTCTATTCATGCATGTCTCCTCATATACAGTTGGAGCAGTGATGGTAAATGGTAAATGTGCACTTATATAGCGCTTTCATCCAAAGCACTTTACATTGTGTCGCATTCACCCATTCATACACACACTCACACAACAGTGGTAGCAGAGCTGCCATGCAAGGCGCTAGCTTGCCATCGGGAGCAACTTGGGGTTCAGTGTCTTTCCCAAGGACACTTCGGCATGTGGAGTTACCCACCACGGGAATCGAACTGCCTACGATTAGTGGACAACCCGCTCTACTACCTGCGCCACAGCCGCGAACATGAGTTCCATCGATGGCACCAACATCTCGGAGGAATCCCACAATCCTCATAAAAATAGCTTGCTTTTGCCGTATGCCGCATTGAAGTCAATGACTTGCCTTATATTTGGTGTGGTTAGTACAATAGTTGTATCTAAGACACTTCTTATTGTGCACTGTGAAGGGCCCAAGTCATGGCTGGTACACTGCTGCATTTTTCCAGTCACCAAAAAAACGCAGTCATTATTACTTCGAGTGTTGTTGCGCAGAGTGCAAGAAGTTATTGAATTTCTTACTAGTTCAGTAACAAAAAGAATACCCTCACGATCAAGCTTGTATAGGTTTATCAACTCCCTGTCATCATAATTCCATCACATTCTTTGTTGGACAGTATGTGGGGTCTCAACCTCTCTGCTTCCATGTTGTTGCTCCTAACTAGGTTAGGATACCTCTTCAGCACTCTTAAATAATTTAAGCGCTGTGACCTAGACTTAACACTTAGGAACCTTTCTAAATCACACCACTTCTTAAATGTTTTAAGACTAAAATTTTACTCTGCATGGCTTTATGTATATGGCCCCTGCCGATATCTCCAGTGCATTACATTAAACTTTCATGTAGTATGGTGTATATGGTAATAGTGTCATGTAATTAAAGGTCCTTTTATTCTCCAATGATTTATAACTTCTTGTTTTAAGGGTCCAAAAGAGATGCTTTTGTCTTTTGATAAGCTTGACAGTAGGCAGTATATCATACCATGTAAATGCTGTGATCATGATTCTTCATCAGCTAGAAAGGAGTTTTAATATTCTGAGTAATCTGTTTGAGGTTTTATCAACACTGTGCGAGTTTAACAGTAGTGCCTATATTAATGGACAAAAAAGCACTTAAAATGGCTGCAAGATACAAGATAGTCTTAGAAATTTTTCATTCAATAGTGATATTAATATTAAATATAATATTGTCAAATATTTACAAGATAATTGTTTCATTATAAATGAGAAATCTAATTAAAAAGGAATAAATAGAATAGAAATGAGGAAGTCTGCACTTGTCTGAATTTGCTTGAGATTTGCATGTCAGCCAGTATTTTTCTCCAGATTGGGGAGATACTGCCCTCTACTGATCTTTTTCCCACAATTGTGAAGATACTGCCCTCTACTGACTAAGAGTTATCTTACAACGGTGGCTTAGTGGTGAACATATGTCGTTGCAGCATCACATCTCCAGGGTCCCCAGTTTGATCCTGAGCTAGGGGTTACTGTCTGTGTGGTTTCCTCTCACCCCAAAATGAGAATATACAGATAGGTGGATTGGCTACGCCCCTACAGTATGTGTGTATCTATACGTATCTATCTGGTGCCTGGTACTGTGTTGAGTATAATATTATAATTAGCATGCCCATTTTTAAGAATTTCCCCTCTTAAAAAGATTATTTCTGAATACACTCCAAGATCCTGATTGACACCTGACACCAGGAGATGCCAGACATAGAGATTGGAAGCATGGACACCCACAGACATTTTATTCACCCAACAGGGAGTGTGCAAAAAAAAAAAAAAGGTTAAAGGCCTATCAGTTGGCCAGATAGTCCATGTTCCCATAGGGAAGGCTGCATTTTGTGTCAACTGATTAGGAAAGATAAAGCTGGCTAAACAGGCAGTACAGTATTTGAATCCAGCTATCCAAAGCAGTTATTTGTCTAAACACAAACATGCTGACAAACCTCCCCACAACATCTCAAGACTAATATTGAAATCATTCCAAGCCACTAATGTTTTACCATATTATGGAATACACATTATACAGTACCAGCTTTTATTCTTATCATTGAATCTTTACATTATACAAATGTCTTATGAGGTTCAGATGTACAGTAGAGTCCAAAAGTCTGAGAGCACTAGTGAAAATGCTTCTATTTTGCTTTCTTTTCTAATTCAATACAACAACTTTCACTACAAATTATATTATTGACAAAAACTTGAGTGAAACGTACAATCTTTGGAATACGGATATGAATTTCAGAGTTTCTTGGTATTGTGTGTGTATATGTCCCCTTTTTGCTTTAATGACCGTGTGCACTGGAGCTGGCATGGATGCTACAAGTTTGTGCAAAAACCTTCGATCCATTTTAAATCTAATCCAATGGAGTGTTTTCTGAACACATGCTTCAGTAGAAGAGATCAGGCATGAGGAAAATCCGACGTTTTGTACAAAGCAGTTAACATGCTCAGTATCACAAATTTGCTTACATTTAAATAGGGACTTAGAAGTAGTGCTTTAATATTAAATATTCATGATATTGAACATTCATGTTATATATTTTAAATTTTGAAAAATTCCAGATTTCCAGTGTGGTCTTAGACTTTTGGATCATGCTGTATGTGATGGAGGTTAGATGTTGAATACCAGTGGTAATGTGTGCATTGTCTGTCGGAATGTCATTTGAGTGTATAGCCTCCTCAGAGCCCCTTGCTCTTATGCCTAATCTTGTCCAAGCCTTCATCTTTTGGGTTCTGAGAGATAGCAGTCATGTCATGGTGTGTGAAAAGGGGCTGACCATGCATATCGGTACTGCACTCAGCACAAAGTACATATGGTCAGAACCAGCTTGCAACTGCACAGCCTTTCAGGCATCACAGGATGAGCTGTATTAGGTGCCATCCTGACTCCTCCGTGGCCTCTTCACAGCCTTGCAGTTTTGATCTAGCACGGCACGATCATCTTTACTCCTTTTTAATCGGCTCACCTGCGGCAGCACAAACATATTACTTTATGACTATTCCGAAAAGGTTTCTAGTCCCATTATCATTTAAAGATATCTGAGCATGATGTTGCGTTTTACAGTACTTACACAGCTTCCAGTTTTGTTTGTTTGTTTTTTGTGTCAAGGATCTTTAGTGTTATTTTAAATGGTCTTGTACTTTTCAGACACATCATTTTAAAAGGTTTGAGCTTGGTTGTTGTAGCTGAAATTATTTGCTTACTGTTTAATTTTAATAGAAGTGAGCAGCAAAATAATTGAACTTAACTATACATTTTAACAGTTCTGTGACACGTTATAAAGAAATAGAGATCATGACCATTTCTGTACCTTGGCATCATGTTCAGCAAACCTCTGGAACATGTTGGCATAGATCTTTTTATCACGCTCATGGTGTTCACGTATTTTGCGTTGACAGATAGCAATCTGGCAACGGGCTGCACGGTTGGTGGGATTGACCTGCAGAACTTGTCGGAAGTCCACTAGAGCCAGACTGAATTCATTCCTCAACAGACGAGCCTCTCCGCGCCGATAGAGTGCCTTCTCATTCGCAGAGTCCAGCTCCACCACCTAGCAAAGGCCAAAGCAGTTCAAACAGTACACATTCACAAACTGTTATGATTAAGTCTTCATTGTGCAGCTACTCTGGTGTTGAGGTATGTATAAAGGGCTATCCAGTGCTATACCTTGTTGCAGTTATCCACAGCTTGAGAGTATTCCCGCAGCCGTAGGTAACACAGAGCCAGGTTTAAATGGGCAACAAGCAGGAGGGCCTGAATAGACTTCTGTTGCTCCTGTCCAGCTCCGCACTCCATCTCCAACCACGTTACAATACGCTGATACTGAATGACAGCCTGGTAGTATCGCCCAGCCTGAAACAACAACGCCGGCATATTCAGTCATCACAATCTATGCAAATGCCTCAGTGACATGCTTATACATTATACAGTGATATTACTACAAATCTAAAAATCATACTCAAGCATAATTAATATAGTGAATCCATGACTCATAACTTGATCATTTATTGAGGAATATTAAGTTTACATTCTGGCTCATTTTTAAGTAGAGTTGCATGATAGGCCAGATCAGCACTTATGTAGCCCATTTAGAGTAATTAAGGAATAAAACACGAAGGGACATGCTGTTATTGGTAAACAATCATTGATGGTGTAGTGTTTTGTGGCCTGGTGCAAAGCTTCTTAATGATGATTACAAAGCACTGACAGTGGAGACTCCTTCCATACATGTTAAATAAACATCCCGTACAGAAAGTCTCACCATATCAACAAATATACTTTTTCTTTGTGAAATAACACATTTTTATGCATTTTCTATTAGTCTTAAATTATGTGGGGGGTACCTGTGAATAAGTGGTTAATATAAAAAGAAGTGCATTAATGTAAGCCAGTGATTGAAATTAAAGCTGGCACTTTGAGAGCTACTGTTATGGAAAACAACACACACACACACACACACACACACATACACACACACACACACACACACACACACATTATTTCACTGCCTGGCAAAAAAAGTTGCACACTAAAATTTAATTGCACCACCTTTAGATTTGATTACAGCGCATTTGATTACATGGCATTGTTTCGATAACCTTGTGCAATGTGACAACATTTTTTACACGCAGAGTCGCATTAGATTTTGGCCGAGATCGTATTGAGGATGGGAGAGTCGAACCACTCCATAAAGTCTTCTCCAGCACATTCCAAAGACTTTCAATGGGGTTAAGGTCAAGACTGGTGGCCAATTCATGTGTGAAAATGATTCCTCATGCTCCCTTAACCACTCTTTCACAATTTTGAGCATCAGGGAAGAAAAAAATCCACTGAAGGGATAAACTGATCATTCAGTACATTCAGGTACTCAGATAACTTCATTTTATTGCCACATAATATTGCTGGGCCTAGACCTGACCAAAAGAAGCAACCCCAGATCATAACACTGTCTCCAGAGGCTTGTACAGTAGGTATTATTCATGATGGGTGCATCGCTTCATGTGCTTACCCTGATGCACCCATCGCTTTGGAATGGGGTAAAGCTGGACTTATCAGACCACATGACCTTTTCCCATTGCGTCACAGTGCAATCTTTATGCTCCCTAGCAAATTGAAGTCATTCTTTTCTGATTAGCCTCAGACTGATTAGGCCAGGCAGCGGTTTAGTCCCAGTCCTGTAAGTTCTCGTCGCATGTGGAAACGCTCTTACTTTCACTATTAAACATAGCCATGAGTTCTACTGTTGTTTTTTCGATGTGATTTCGCCAAGCATTTTAAAGATCTCCGATCACGATCATTCAATATTTTGACCATTCATTTTTCCAACCACATTTCTTCCTCAAAGTTGACAGTTCATCACCCTCCTTCCAGGATTCCAGCAATCTCTTTGTTTTCTTTGTTTGATGCAGACCAATATTTTGCCCCTGCTGAAACACAGTAGCATCTTTTCTACGACCATGGGATACGTCTTCTGACATGATTGTTTAAGAAATGAGAAGCTACACACTGCATCACTTACGGTTAAAAGAATTGTTGCTAGCTGAAAAATATTAATCACTGCAATAATGATCCAATGGTCCACGGCTCTTAATTATCTGATTATTTATTTATTTACTGCTACATTATCTACTGGACACATACAGCTGCCACATACACAGTAAACAAAGGAGTTTAAAAAACTGACTTCTCACCTTGAAGTACTGTGTTCCTTTCTGTTTCACCAAAACTGCTTGTTCTAGTTTCTCGCTCAAGTCCATTTCCCAGGATTCTTTGGCCTGAGGAAAAAATGTCAGCTTGCTAAACCTTTGTTCTATGAACACTGAGGGAGTGGTTTCTCTTTGATTGCCCCAGAACACTGCCATTGCTCTATATTAAATAACTATTTTAATTCCAAACTAGTACAAATTAAGCTCCAGGAATTTGATCTAAATTTATATTTGCTTACATGCAACATACTCCTATAATATAAGTTTAGCTAAAGTTCTGTTGGATTAATTTGCAAGTAACTTGATACACTATTCAAGATGCTATTGATATGAACTTATTAAACTTCTCATAAATAACCTAAATAGGAGGTATTAGGTTCAAGGCATCACCTTTTGAAAATCTTTGAGCGTCACTTCATACAAAAGTTCTGCATTTGGTCCAATGTCCAGTTCTGGTTTTCCTTCTTTACCATAGCCATATCTGCAAAATACAATACACATCATGTTAACACTGGAACAACTGCAAATAGATAAAAAGGAACACATTATAATATTACAATATACAGTTATGTGTAAAAATATGCACACCCGATGGAAATTGTTGGCTTTTTTAAGATATCTGGACAAGCTAACACTTGATCCTCTTTGAAACAGTGCCTATTAATGAAACTGATATACTTGTACAAAGGAAAATTATCTTTTTCTGTCATTTATTCAAGAGAAATAGCAACACATAATATTCTTCTGTGGCCTCAGAAGCTAGTATTGCCCCCTTTAGCAGAAATAACTTTTTGCATAATTGTCCACCAGTCTCTGACATCATCTTGCTGGAATACTGCCTGACCTTGACAACCCCCCACCCCCCGATTTAAATACGGGCTTTGGCTAGGCCATTCCATAACCCTCCATTTCTTCTTTTTGACCCATTCTTCGGTGGATTTTAAGTCAAATCATGTGGGTGTTTACTTTGCTCTATACAGCTTGTATACACTGAAACAAAATGTTTATTTAGGACCATGGTGCAACACTGAACAGAACGCACAAGTACATAAAGTGCAAATACAGAACAGTCTCGTACTATGCTTAGGATCATTATCCTGCTGAAAGGTCCACTTTCGTTTCAACTTCAACTTTTGGACCGATGGCCTCACATTATCTTCCTGCACTCTTTGATATGATACAGAATTCATAATTGAATCAGTGAATGCAAGCTGTCCAGTCCCTGAGGCAGCAAAGCAACCCCGAACCATAACATTTCCTTCATGATGTGTTTCAAATAATTTGGAGAGCTTTTTAAATCCCTTGCCAGACTTATAGGCATCCACAACCTTTTTTTCTGAAGGCCTTACACAACTCCTTAGATGTTGGCATGATGACACCACACACCTCAATAGCAAAGGGAACACCAAACACTAGATGTGATAGGTTTACATAAGACAGGTTCCACCTGCACTAAGCAGGTTCTAATCACTGGCACCCAATCTTGAACATCTGATTCTAATTTTATGGATTTGAAGGTGTCATAAATGTAACTTTGTGACTGCTTCGATCCAGCCATGTGAGAATGATAAAATATGATCTTATTTTGTCAAAGGTATTCTTAAAAGCTATCTGAATTTTTTTTAATCTACATTAAGTATCAAAAATTTTGGAAAACTTTTTGAAAAAGTGTTAACCGTATGTCTGGAGACTTTTGGGACATAATATATATGGTATAATATAAATAACCATTTTAATGTATGAACAGTATATTGTAATATAATCATGTGTGCCTATATATCTCATACTATATAGTTTTAGATCTTAAAATATAAATACAAAATGAAACAAAGGTAACCGGAGTAAACACAGTTTTTATTTATTTGTCTTTTTTATTAAAGCAAATAAAGTTATCCAACAACTATCACCCATGTGAAAAGCTAATTGTCCCCGTAAATCTGTTTATGCTACCTTTAGCAGCAACAACCGCAACCAAATACTTCTGATAACTGGAGGTCAGACTTTCACTTACTTCTAGGACTTGGACTTACTCCTATGGATCATTGTCTTGCAGAAACCAGCTGTAAGTTTCAACTTACGGAGTGAAGACCAGACATACTCCTTTAAGATTTTCTGGTAAAGAGCAGAATTTATGTTTCCCTCAATTATTGCAAGTTGCCTTGCATCCCCACACCATCACACTTCCACCACCATGCTTGACCATAGGAATTCTGTGTTTGGTTTATGCCAGATGTAACAGGACCCCTGTCTTCCAAACAGTTTCACTTTCGACTCATAAGTCCACAGAACATTCTCCCAAAATTCAGACAAGCCTTAATGTTCTTCTGGGTTAACAGTGCTTTTCACCTCACCACTCTTCCATGGATGCCATTTTTGCCAAGTGTCTTTCTGATAGTGTAGTCATGAACAGTGACCTTGATTGATGAAAGAGAGGCCTGTATGTCCTTTGATGTTGTCCTTGGGTCTTTTGTGACTTCCTGGATGAGTAGTTGTGCTCTTTGAGGAATTTTGGAAGGTTCTCCACTTCTGGGACGCTTCACTATTGTGCCTACTGTACCTTCTCTCACTGTGGTTCTTTAGAGTCCCAAAGCCTGGGAAATAGCTTTTTAACCCTTCCCAGAATTAGGTATTTCAATCACCTTCTTCCTCATAATTTCTGGAATGTCTTTCAACTTTGGTGGTAACATTAATGTGCCACAATATAATGCACAAGTAGGCATGAGAAAGCTTGAACTTGTCAATTATTATAGACTTTGGAAACATAGTGTGAGCCATGACAAATTAATTTACCTTCTGATAAACTAAATGTAATATTTTCAGTTAATTTTACAGACTGTATGTAAAAAAAACAACCATGAACCTGTTCCACCTTTGTAAGCAAATACAATAAACCTCAACTTTCAGTCTCTGAACATCAATGTTCAGTCCTCTTAAATATATACTGAGGTGATGAAAAGCAGTGTGAAAGTAACTGTTGCTCAGTGTAGATGCATTCTGGAATTTAATCTCGATTGTATTATACAACTCAGAACAGGTTACTCACACTGGTGCGAATAAATATTTATCACACAAAGTCGCACAAAGAACTTTTCATTCGTAAATGTGAGTGAAATGGTCGCACTGTAGAGCCCTGCTACAGGGGCAAATATACTTTCACACAGGCCCAGTTGGTATTGGATAACTATTTTGCTTCCATAAATAACATATTTATTTAAAACTTCTAATTTGTGTTTACTCTGGTTGCTTTTGTGTTATCTTAAGATTTTGGTCTAATTTCTAAAACAACTTATTACGAGCAGCATACACTGTATAGCCATGTTCACAGCAGCATGTATAGCCATTTTAATGTATGATGAACAGTATATTGTGATATAATCATGTGTGCCTTTTTTTATCAATTTGCAGTTATGATATAATATAATGTAATATAACATAATATAATATAATATAATCATTATAATTCTGGTTGAATTCATGAGGTAAATCACCACTTTTGGAACCTACCTGGGTTTTAAGTATAATAGACAGCATTCCCCTTTCTGCATCTTCTCCATGGCCCGATCCACTCCCAGAGGAACACCCATGTCCTCAGATTCTCCCACCACAAATGTGGCACATTCTCGGTAACAGGTAACAAGCAGAAGACCTTCTCGGCCTAAAACATGACCGTTCAGTAAAATAACG
>JAOUWY010000030.1:18699297-18715811 GCA_025728095.1 Prietella phreatophila
TGCCATGCCCTTTCTACGCCAGATGTAGTGCTGTGTGGTTTTTCCAAATAGTTCAATCTTAGTTTCATCAGTCCACATAACATTTTGCCCATACCACTGTGGAGTGTAAATGTGCTCTTTTGCAAACTTCAGGCATGCAGCAGTGTTCTTTTTAGTAAGCCGTGGCTTCCTTCGTGGCCTGACATAGGTACCCTGCTTGTTCAATGTTTTACGTATTGGAGACTCATGACCAGAGATGTTAGACAGTTCTAATGATGCCTTCAAATCTTTGGCTGTCATTCAGGGTTGTTTCTTTACCTCATTGAAGAGTCTTCGTTGTGCTGTTGGTGTCATTTTGACTCTAGGTGTCTCCATTTGTAAAATGTTTGCCTAACTGTTTCTACAGTCTTTGAAATCACTTTGTAACCCTTAACAGCTTTATGGAACTCAACAATTCTTGATTGTTGATCCTCTGAAAGCTCTTTTTGGTGAGGTATGTCTCACATAAGCATTTGGTTCTTGTGCGGAGTAAAGTCCAAAAGTTTGAGGGGCTTTTATCCATCAAAGCAGCTGTAGTCTACACCTTCAATCTTGTTTTCTTAAAGAGACTCCAGTTAGCATTTTTGAGGTCATTAACTCAAGGGTTCACATACATTTTCCACAAGCACTATGAGGATTTTTTGGTTGTTTTCAAAAAAGACATGAGGGATCAGAATTTTTATTATTTTAGACACATTATATTCGTCAATACCCCTGACTTAGATGAACATCAGATCACATTTTATAACAAATTTATGCAGAAAACCATGAAATTCCAAAAGGTTCACACACTTTTTCTTGCCACTGTATATACATTAAGTAATCAAATCTCAACCAAAACCCGGGTCTCATTTGAGTTTATCTTCAGGTATTCCCAGACTCAGATTCCACTCTAAAATCCTGTACAGCTCTGGGAATGAAGCAGGGTGTGGTATCCAATTTCGACAGGCGCCTAGATGGAATCCTTCAAGGATGTGGCCTCCGTACCCATTTCTCATTCCTGCTGACTTCAGAAGAGGCAGCTGTGGCCAAACCAGACCCAGGCATTTTTGCTCAAGCCCTGAAAAAATCTGGGGTACCAGCCAAACACGTAGTCCATGTTGGGGACCACTACATAAATGACTACCTCACCTCTCGTTCATTAGGTATTCAAGGTTATCTGCTAGATAGGCATGGACTTCAGAAACATCTGGATGTTCCTCCACAGCATCAACTACAGAGCCTAGATGAGCTACCAGCCCGACTATTACAGGAAATGGATTAAAACAATTTACATAACCGAGTAACAGTTGGCATTTCTTGTATCGTTTATTAATTTGTGTTCATGCAAATGACATTAAAGACCATTTTAATCAATTAAATAATTTGTGTAGGTACACATTCAGTAAAATGCACTATGTACAGACCCCTTGCTCTATACTTGTGTGCAAATTTTTAATTATCAGAAATCAATGTAGATGTTTGTTCGTGTTTAATGATTTCATATATACACAGGCCTACTAAAAAGAGACAAGTTAGCATTTGTGGCTGCTATTTTATGAGATTGGAAGAAAGCCCCAAACATGTCAGATTATGCTAATTTTTATGGAGGAAAAATACTCCCACAGCTTCCACATATGAAACTAAATTTTCAAAAGTGGTTTGTTGAGCAACCAAAGATGGACTGAAACAGAACCAAGTAAAGAGTGTAAAATTGCTTCAGTTCCGTTTTATTTGTACAGACATTGGTGCAAAGCAGCTTTTCAGAAACTTGGAAGTAGATTTAGATCCTGAATGAGCAAGCAAAAGAGGCAACATTGGCAAGGAAAAAGTTCCCAAGATGACATGAAGAAACTGCGAGAGGAATCAGACCAAAAAATGGAACCCATTTGTTTCTCGGACACAGCAGATAGTGAAAATTTAAATCATTAGCCTATACAGTTGTAGAAGAGTAAAGCCAAACAGTACTCAGTGTGTTGAATGGATGTTCAGTATGAGCATATTGTGATGAGTCCTGCAATAAGCACAGGACAGCCATAATAATTACAGCCTCAGTACTTAACTGCACGTCTACTTTCCAAGGTGAGATTATCTATTAAAATAGTTAAGGGTGATAACCATAAAGTATCTTTGGGAAGTGTAAATCTTTAGGGTATCAATGTGGGACCATGCACAGCAGCAGAAGCTGATTCACAAATGCAGAAAGCTCTAAGCAGAATTAGAACATCAGGATGAATGAGTCAGGTCCGGCAGGTAAGAAGATCTACAGCAGTAGAAGTGGGTACGGTTCTAGCACTTGCCTTTCACTAATGGGGGTGTAATAATGGTAGGATGTGGTACATAGAATAAGGAATGAAACTGAGGTCTTAGAAAACAGGTCAAATACAACATTTAAAATAAGAGAAATATAATGTCCAGACCCTCACAAACAAAGAGGAAATTAGGATAAGTACAGGTTGAAATACTGACCAAGATGCATACAAATGACTTGGAAAGGAACAGCAAAATAAGTCTTTGATGGCCTGCAGGGATAAGGCCAAAGCAGAGAAAACAGCTAAGTGTCATTCATATTTCATATACATACATACACACATACACACACACACACACACACACACACACATACATCAAACCACAAAAAAAAAAAAAGTAATAAAAAGGTTTCTTCTGGCAGCGAAAAAAAATTCTTCTGGCTAAATGTTCTTTGCTTGAGTGTGTATTCCATCTAAAATACTATATTCATACAATGTATAAGTGGACAAAAGATTTTACAAAAATAAATATGTTGGAAATGGAACAGAGCAAAGCAAGACCATTTTGAAAATAAATCTCAGCCATGTAAAGGTCTAAAATAGGGATATTAGACTTCTACTCTTAAGTATAAAGCAGTGCTGCGACCTTACTTGAACACACAAGATGTGCTAAAAAGAAAAGAAAGATTAAAAACTCAGTAGGGCTGTGGACTGCCAGAACCAGAGTTTGATGCTTCTGGACTAAAATAACCTAAGAACTGTAGAAGAAAAAAAAAAAAAAAGAAAAGGCTCAAATGAGTTTACTTATTGCAAAAAAATAAATTAATTAATCAACATCAAGTGAGTCAGTCTTTTTGCATTTTATAGTTGGAAAAGGTATACATAAAGTGGTCAAGAACAGAAATATGATGTGACAATTTAACCAACAACAACAACTTTGCACACAACCATGTAATCAATGAAGATCACTAGTACAATTATCCAGGAACACAGATCTATTTATAATCCTGTTGTATCTAGGATCAAACAAATGTGCATGATACAATTTTACATTGAGATAATGTAGCACTGTAATTTACAGTAAAAAAAAAAAAAAAAGCAGTTTTTGTTTTTTTACATAGAAAGGACCAAAAAAAAACAAAAAAAACTTGTAGATAATATAAACATAGTATTGCGAGTACAGGTTTCTTCTTCTTTTTTTTTTTTTAAATACTAGATAACAAAAATAATGTGTCAAAGTAAACCAATAAATAGATTTGGAGGACCAAATAAAGTTTCTCAAATATATTCCAGTTACAGAGCAGAAGAGATGAGATCTCAATCATACATCTAGCACAATTAGTATTAATATGTTTGCAACCACTTTCCCCAATAGCCAATTCATTTCCTATATTTAGTCACATGAGCAAATACAACTTATTTTATTTTTTACATTCAGTTTGAATTACATGGTTTTTTTTCTCCAGTTCATAAATCAAATCAGCTCAAGGGATTTGCTTTGCCAGTGCAATCAGTTTTGGTTTTGCTGTTGTTTTTATTGTATAAAGTGCTCAGTGCCAGCAACACTCTCTCCCGCAGTCCTCTGTAGGAAGTCTTATTCAATCAATTTTCCCTGAAATATTACTATACAGTAATGTAAATCTAGTGCTAATGATTTCTAATTTTGGAATATCTTGTGCATAAAGAAGGACTGTTTGCCTCTGCTGTTCGAATGGACACTTTTAGGGTTCAGCAAAAGCGGATGACTGAATAAATCTCCACACAGTATCAGGCTTTTACCTGTATCTGGACACACCTAGTTAACATACATTTAAGAGCAATGACAAAAGGCTTGGAGGTCAAGAACACAGCAAACAATGTTAAACAAGGTTTAAAACTTTCTAAAACTCAGAGTCTAAAATGTTCAGAATAGATTTGCATTCAACAGTAACCATCTTTAAATCAGAAACAAAGCAGTCACAGCTGTCTACATGTATATACAGTACATAGCTGAGTGTGAGCATGTGTGTCTGGACTATATGTAGAAGTGAACATGTACATAGTGCTTTGTGAAGTGAATTTAGTGGATTTATCACAATCATATCTACACACACACACTAATCAAAATCAGGCTCTGTTTAGTACATTTCACATTTTGTTTTCCAGAAAAGAGCCAGTGCCTGTTTTACCACAGCCATCAGGGTGAGTGCGGATTTGAAAGCGGTCGTCAGTCACATGATTGCAGTGCAAAAGTGTAAAGTGAATGTGTAAACACACTTGTGCACACCTAAACCTTTACTCACTAATACAATTTCTGCCAAAACCATACATGTTGTGATTCTGATTTTAGAAGTTATACAATGCTGTCAAAAACCTTGTAACATTTCTTCACCATCAAGAACTGAAAGAGGAGAAATTTCAACTCAAGAGTATGTGACACGAGTATACATACTTATGTTATTAAATGGAATCTGTGAACAAGAACATCTCAAGTGCAATAATAATAACAATGAACATAAGCATAAAATACCCTCTGGATTCCAAGACCCAAGTGTTTTCCTCAGAAGCCTGCCACTGACTTAATTCTTAAATATATCATGGTTATTGTATACATTAATATACTTGAAATATACTCTGAAAAGCTTGTGTACACATTTTCATCTACTATTATCATCAAAGATCATCATCATTTAAGATCTTAGCTATCCAAGATTATTTTTCCATTCTTAGAACAATTAGTTGTGTGTGACACTCCTGAATAACTAAAACATTTAAAACTATAGCTCATATACACCACACACCAAACGTTTGGACACGTGTAACTGTTCTTGATAATCTTAAAAGATATCTAAAGGCATATGACTGAAATTGTTTCAAATGCAAAAATAAATAGTTTTCATTTAAAACTTTGAAACTACAGCCAATAACTGGCCAGAATAACTGGGAACTCTTGGAAAGTAAGCCTCTTCACAGATGTCTCAAAGCTTGTTAATAATTAATTATATGTATTAATTAAATGTTGATTTATTTGCTTATTTTATCATCACTTTTTATTCCCTGTATAATTCAATGTGTTTTCATAATTTAGATTTTTTTTGGTATTTTAGTATTAATGTGGAAAATTAATCAAAATCTTTCTATAAGCAGGTGTATCCAAACTTTTGACAAGTACTAGATCTTTTGGTGTCACACACCATAAACATTTTGTTTGTTTTCCAAGCTTTTTTGTGATTTGAAAAATGAAACTATTCCTCTCATCATGGTGTCCACTTCTGTTGTCAAAATGAACATAGTTCTCAGTGTCTCAAGAACATCCAAGCACCCTAAGCACATTAATTCATGAAAATTTTCAAAGTTCTGAATCTCATTCTTACTTTTCACATCCAGCTGAGCAGGCCTAAGCACTTGTCCGTTACTCGTTCGCTATAGGGCTTTTCCTCACAAGATCTTAAGCCTGAATGTATCTTCACTCCTGTAATCTATTCCAACACAATAGTATGAAAGTCCAGAGTCCAGGAGATTAATATCTGTGTTGGGAAATTACCGTAAATGGGATATAAACTGTCTTCCATCATTTTAGTTTTACATTCCACAAAAAAATATATATATATATAAAAACTGAATGGATAAGTTTACTTCCATCAAGTATATAAGTTCTGAATTCCACATCTGGTTTGGTTCTCAGCTTGCTGACATGAATCAGTAGGTTAATCCAGTGATAATCCATGGGGCTTCAGGTGACAAAATTGTGAACATGGGTATACCAAGAACACGACAGTGGACCCATTTCAAACCACTGCAGAAAAAATACATAAGTTTAAGACAATTTTTTTTTTTTTTTAAGTCATGCAGCAGTGTGAATTACTCCAGATGGTCAGACAGAGATTTAGTGTAGAGAAGAAAAGCAAATGTTAAACAAACAATGTAAATATATAGGGACGCTGTTCCAGTTCTGTCTCACTTTCTGTTTCACAATTGTACGACAAGGGTGAGAAAATATGTGCAACCCTCCTGTTAACAAATCTGATTAAGAGCTTGTTGGTGTACTAACAAGACACACTGTGACCAAACTACCAATGATTACTCCTGCAGCTATTCAACCAAATTCCCAAAATTCTATGTCCAATTGCCTAATTATTTTATTTCCTTCACAGACTAAATAAGTATGCTACACACAGAAACTTAAACATCTCCAACATCATTTCAAGAAACTAGCTATAACATTTGGAATATAAATGTTTGATTAACTACAAGTATTTTTATGAGAAAGAATTTATTTATTTATACTTTTGTAATATTTATACTGTCATTTTTAGGCATCAGATTGGGATATCATGAACATAATTTTCTTGTGTCAAACAAAATGACAAAACTTTAAATCCTTTGCATAAATAAAGTATTGTTAACCCATTAATCCAGGGGTGTCCAATCTTATCCGGAAACGGCTGGTGTGGGTGCAGGTTTTCATTCCAACCAAGCAGGAGGCACACCTGATTCCACCTGTTTAATCAGTTGATCTTGGCTTTCAATAGAATCAGGTGTGGCTTCTGTTTGGTTGGAATGAAAACCTGCACCCACACCGGCCCTTCCAGATAAGATTATACACCCCTGCATTAATACACTACTAAGATTAGGTCCTTCCCCAGTTAGAAATCCAATGTGTTAGTCAATTACCAAAGTAAATGGGAATACACAAATCATTGTGTGTGACTTTTGTAGCCTATGCATCTTAAGAGCTCAACAAACATAAATAGTCTTCATCAAACACTTCTTTAATATTTAAAAAAAAATGAGCAATTAAGCAATAGTTCTAGCAAAATATATACCTGTCTCTGTGTGGCAGCGGGACATCCCACTTTTTACAATGCCATTTGTATTTTTTGACAAACAGGAAAGCAGAGGTCCTTGCCTCCATCTGCCCCGCCTCCACCAATAACTAGAGAGAGATAGTAGATGTAAAGTTAAATGTCAGTCAGTTCAATCTTTCCTTATCTTGTGCTGTTCCAAGTTTGATGACCTTATTCCCAACCAGCAGTGGAACTCATGTACTTCATGTACACAGTACACAATACATGAAGTGTATATTACATATTAAAGTGTCTAAATATATACAGCTGATGAAAATTATTGGATACCCCAAGTATACTTCATACTTTATTATGGTGCAAAGCAGTACAAGCAGGACACTGCCCAATATGCCCAGCATCAATATAGTGGCCAATGTATGCTGCCTTTGGTTGGTTGCCACCACTGCCAGAAGGTCTGCATATTCACAACGCGCACCTATGAAGCCTGGGTGGCACCTATACCCATAGAAAGAAAACACAAATAAAGGCAAATCGGGTCAGTATTAAAACATGTATTAGAACGAAAATCTATCCAATATTTCACTGCAACCCTCCCTGAATTCCACAGTCATTTCAACTTTGACATCCATAAGCGCTTTCTTTCACAAATACAGTGAGAGGAAATAAGTATTCAAAACATGTTTGTTTTCATAATTTAATATATTTGCAGTGCAAATATCCACTTTAAATTTACATACAAGGTGTTTTGACTTTGTACATATAACTATGAACAAAAACGTATTCATCAGAATAAACAAAGATTTTTTCTTTTTAAACTAAAACCGATAGGGAAATATTATTCAGACGCCTCAAATTACCAGCATTTGTACTTTTTGCAAAGCCACAGTGGGTAATTGTGGCTTTGAAATGTCTGTGGTAAGTAGTAATTAGGTTTTTGCAGCATTGTGGTTCAATTTTGATCCATTCATCCTTGCAAATTGTCTTCAAATCATGGCTGTAAAAGGGCATACCTTCAGAGCCAATGCCATTTTCCCCTTGATATCATGGGAAAATCCAAGAACTCGGGCAAGACCTCAGACAAAAAAAAAAGGCCAATTCCTCCTTATGAGCAATTTTCAAATAACTGAAGGTACCACAGAGCATCTGTGCAATCAAGTGTATGCAAATATAATTTTGGGACCACACAGACACTGCATCATTCAGGAAAGAGGTACAAATCAACTCCCAGGAATAAACGAATTTTGGTCTGAAACACCAAAGACACACACACACACCAAAAAGGGTTAGAGGTATCAGGTACCAAAATATATACATCCACCATTAAGAGAGTCCTACATGAATGGACTGAATAGCTACTGTGCAAGGAAGAAGCCACTTCTCCAAGACCAGCATAAAAAGCCAGACTGATGTGTGTAGGTGATCACCAGCCTTTTGGAGAAGTGTTTTCTGGTCAAATGTAACTGCCTGGCCATGATGATCAGAGTTACATAGAGGTAAAATGGTCAGGCTTTTAATACAAAGAACAATATCCAAACTGTAAAGCATGGGACGACAACATCACATTATGGTGGTGTTTTGCAGGAAAAGGGATTGGTGCATGTCAAAAAATAGATGGCATCATGGGAAGGAAATCTAGAAATACTGAGGCAAAAACTCAAGTCCTCAGCCAAATAGTTAAAACTTGGTCACAAGAGGAAAATAATCCTAAGCATGCCTACAAAGTTGTAACAAAATGGCTTAAAGACAACAAAGTGGAAGTATTGGCGTGAGGACTGAACTGAAAAAGCATGTCTGAGCACGGAGGCCCACAAGTATGACTGAGTTACACCAGTTCTGTAACTAGCAATGGGCAAAAATTTAAAGGTGGCAGGAATTCTGGAGTTGACTATAATTTTGTGGCAATTTCAAAATACCACAAATTTACCATTAAAGTAACTAGTTCCAAAAGCACAAAAAGGTTTGTAGGCAACATTGATTATTTACATATGTTTTATGAGTCTATGGAATAATCCACTTAAATGTAAAATCTATAAGAATTTACTGTTAAGTTTACCCATGTAGTATATGGATCATCTCTGATGGTTATTTTTGTCTTTTGTCAAATGCAGAAGTAAAATGGTTCGTATACATTTATGCATGACAGTGATACACTTGTGCTATTCAAACCAATCTTTGTCTGTTTATTAGGTCAACAGTAAGTCATTTAGTCAAAAACAAGACACTTTTGTCCAAACACAGACAGCTTACTAGAGAGTTTTCAGAGAGGAATGTATCCATGAGTCAGCCATAGTTTGACATCAGTCTATTACAGCTGCAGACAGAGTCAGTTACTGGGGAACTGTATTACTCACAGTTCGCTTCCTTGGTGAGCTCAGTGTGAGGGCAAAACAATATTTACATACTTTCATATTTGTTGTTCAGAAAATATAAAGTACTGCTTTGCTAACTTTTTTTTACAGTTATGCTAAATATAGTTCATTGGCATTTAATTTGTGGACTGATCTCTGTATCCATATTCCTTCATACAGCCAAAAAACCTTAAGTGTAGCCCAAATCGTTAATATTATTACTGTTATTTTGCTTCTCAAGTATCATCAGAACTAGTGTCATGGATGTCCTCTCCTTTGCAAAATCTTAAAATGTTATGCTGATCAAATATATATTATTTTCTTTTTAAAGATCAGTTTTCTATTTTATACACACTTGTCACAGCACAACCCTAGCACAAAACACACCATATGGGGACATGAACCACTGCAGGGCCTCTCAATCTATTGCACAACTATGTTTAAATTTTAATATCTGTATGACGACAGTAAGGTGATGCATTTGTGCACTCACACACACGCTTGCGTCTCCTCCAGGATGAGAAAGCGGCATGTGCCATGGATGCAGAAATGGCTGTGGGAGTCAGGACAGTCAGCAAAGTGAGAGTGGACTGCTGATGCTATGAAATCTGCAGCCAGGATTCAAACAGAACAACCACAGTGACACACATTTTTAATACATTTCAATAGAATATGTAGTGTGTATAGAAAACAAGGCCTTCTAGGCATTCATAAAACAGATCATTTTGCAGATATCTTATACAGATAAACTTCTTTTGAGATTTCCATGTTGACACTAATGTTTTTGTCAGAAGAGAATTTTCTCTAGCTGTTTGACTGAGTCCAGGGTTAAAAATAGACATGCAAAGAAGCCACTTTCGAAACCTGTCCACTAGGTGGTGATGTAAACCGACAATATGCTACAATGATCCACTGTTACCTTCAATGGCTGCTTCCATGTTAGTTTCACCATCTATATTCCAATTAACTATGCATTTCATGCAGAGCAGGGGTGTCCAGTCTTATCTGCAAGGGTGCAGGTTTTCATCCCAACCAAGCAGAAGCCACACCCGAGTTTAGTGAAAGCCAAGATCAACTGATTAAATAGGTGGAATCAGGTGTGGCTCCTGCTTGATTGGAATGAAAACCGGCATCCACACCGGCCCTAATCAGACACCCCTGATGTAGAGTTTATACATTTATAAATAACGCTACTTTTCACATGCCCAAACACCATAAAATAAGTGATATTGGGTAACAAAATCAGAACTTACTTCTTCTAACTGTAGTACTTGACACTGCTGTGGTGTTGGTGACAGCTATAGTGGCGGTTGTGTTGGGAGTCATCGCATTGGTTGTTGCTGCTGATGTAGCATTTTGCTTCACTTGACTGTATGTAAATAAATAGCCTACAAAATAACCATAAAATGTACGAGACATTTTCTCAGCACGAACACCAACAATTGAGGAAAAACAACCAAAGTTACATCACTCAAAAGAAGTTATGGCGATTTCTGGAAATAACAGGGTAAACATTGGTAGGAGGTTACTAGTACTTAAAGTAGAACAGTATGCAGTACCAGCACTTATGTCTTACTCTTATGGTACTTAAGTTTTTATTGCCTTTAACCGAGTAAAGCTCAAAGAGTACTTATCCCATGATGACCAAATACTCCATTAGGCAGCTTTAACTGAGGTTTCAATGAAATGATCTCTTAACTGTTTAAATGAACACACGAGGATGGTTGATCCAGGAAAACTGAACATTTATTATCCTCAACCTTCCAGTTTTCCATTCATTCACTTTCAGTAATTGCTTTGTCCTGATCAGGGTTGTTGCGAGTTTTCCAGCCAAAATTAAATACATTTTCATCAAATAAATTGTTGAGATTTGGGTTCCATCAACAAGCAGCACAGACATCCAATTGTCAGCAGTGTGTGATTATATCCCTACTAGAGCAGGATTAGTTTCACCAAGAGCTGTATTGTAATTTAAGATTTTCCTGCCAACATCCATGATTTTAATCCATTCTAAAACTCTGAAAAACAATCGTTCCCAGACGAATCTCACTCAGTAGTTTGAATCAAGTGATATCAAACTTCCTTTGGATTGGAGATACAGTTGATTATACTGCCTATTACTCACCAGGTATACAAGGTGTATGTACTGAAATGTATAAATATCAATTCTGCCATAGTTGTGCTTTTCTAGCATTTGCAATAACAAAATTGAGAACACAGCTGTGTCTTCTGACTCACAGAAATGTTAGAGTAATATCAGGTCAAGCTTTGGGGTTATACATCTGTATAATCCATGCATCAGAACTTTCTTTACAATCTTAATAGATTCTTCAGCTGCTGTACTAACAGGAGAAGGTGGTGTCCATTTACACCCCTTCAGCAGAACAAGTAATTAAGACAAAGCTTCTTTAAACATGTGAAGGACAAGAGAGTAGGATCATACATTTTCTACAAGTTCAAGACACTAGCTGGGGTCCTTCCTCTTATATATGCACCATAACTGATACTTGTAGCTACTAATGTTATTGGGGAAAGTGGTGAAAGTTAAAACAGAGCATGGCTCTGGTGTGTGGTGTGCTGCCTGGGCCACTTCAGTGTCACACTGTAGCACACATCCAAACCAGGTGCACAAACACAACTTAGACTCAAGTTACTAGCTCAAGTCCTTTTTAAAACAACGTTTTAGTTTAATTGCTTGTAGTGTGTTATTTCAATAAACTGACAACAGAGCCTGCAGGTTTCACAAAACAGCTGAACTTCTCAGGCTTATACATAGATAGTCATACACACACATGCAGCAAAAATACTTTCTAACAGGAAACATTTACTCACCACCAAGGAGAAATATCGTATCCCAAAAAGCTCGATACATCGTTATAAAGCAAGCTTAAACGTGTGCCCTTGGATGCGTGGCGTCTAACGTTAAAGTATATTTGGAACGTAAGTGCGTTTGTGCACCAGTGAAGGCCCAAATGTTTGCTTGTCAGAAGCAATATCAAGAAAAAATCGCTTTTAAACTTGATTCCATATCAGTGGATATTAAATGGTGGTTTAGCGTCCTTCGAACAAGCCACGCGTCGAGTTTCTTAAACATGAATTTATGTCGTGCTCTACTAGACTCTTTACAGGCTTTCACCACTACATTCGGATACGCGTTGTACCGCGTGACGCAGGGCGCATCCTACACACTTGATTACTTTTGTGTGCGCGTGCATGTATGCGCGTTTATGAGAGAGAGAGAGAGAGAGAGAGAGAGAGAGAGAGAGGGATGGATGGATGGATGACCAGAATTAATGGCTAAATCACTCATTTTTAAAAATAAACTGGGTAAAATGCAAGGGAATATAAAAATGTGGACCAACATCATCCGACCAATCAGGACAAAGGAGCATCTCTACTGTATAGACTGGTATTCATAATGCCTCTTTAATAAACATTGAAGTCTGGTTTTTATTTCATCAAGTGCTAAGAAAACAGGTAAAAGCATGTGTTTTTTTATATTAGAAAATGATTCAAAGTGCAGATGTGCCCGACCGACAGGCTTGTCAATTTGTGTTGCTAGTGTGGTTGAGTGTTCCTCCATCAATCGCCACTGAGCTCACAAAGTTAGTTGGGTTTACCTCCATTTTTCCTATTATCTCTGCTGAGTGGGTTCTCCCCTTGGAGTTTTTTTACGATGAATGTTGTCTCAAAGCAGCTTTACAGAAACATGTTAACAGATTTTAAATATGTGAAATTATCCGAATTGAGCAAGCTGGTGGCAATGGTGGCAAGGAAAAACTCCCTAAGATGTTAAGAGGAAGAAACCTTGAGAGGAACCAGACTCAGAATTAAACTCATCCTCAACGGATAGTGTAAAAGTAAAGGAAGGTTTATTATGGTTTAATATGAAGTCTGATAATATATGAAGTTAACAAAACTCATTAGGGCTGGTGAAAGATTCCATCAGCGAATCCATCATTCTCTCCACTTCCTGTTTTTCCCTCTTTCTTCTCTTCCTTCCCCAGCTTTCACATCCCCTGCCATCCAATGACTAGAGGGCCTGTTGCTACATACTGCCAGCGTGTTCAAGTTAACATATATTGCACATTTTTGCTTTTTCTAGTGTACACTAATGGTTTTATGGATAAATATATTGATAAAAACCTTCATGTGTTAATTTATAAAGACATCTGTGTGTCTAATTAAGGACAACACATTTTTTGCTGCTTTTAACACAATCAGTTGTGTTCATAATCCACGGACATGGCAAGAATTCACCAGCCTGTGCACGGTGTAAGCTGGTTGTCCATCGATGATGCGGACAATGTTGTATATGAAAAACACAAGAAATAAACACGAGAGAGACCAAAGATAAGTAGTATGTAACTTTATTGGGAATTCACTGGATTTTATATCTCAGAGGTGGGGGGAACTTTGAGTGGCATAGTGTCAGCAGTGAGATGCGCAAGCTGAGAAGTGTTCAGATCCAAATCCAGCGCCTCCAGTAAAGGATATAAGAAAGTGACGGGCACCTAGGACACATAGAAGAGAATGAACTGTATTAGGTGGTGATATTGATGAGTTGGACTCATACTTTAACATTAATATTAACTTTAAGATTAACAGTAAGGTTTATTATTCACAATGAAACCTAGGAACTGGGGAGTACAGACAGAGAGGCACATGCAGAGACACACACACACACACACACACGGAAGTTCGGGGGACAAGGCCTGATGGAATGCAGCCCCGTCCACTTTCTGTAGCTAGAGTACGAAACGTCATAGCAAACTCAGCCACACTCTGGGTGCCCTGAGAGAGTTGAAGCAAACGGTGTTTAACATCACCTATGCTGGCAGGATGCTGGAAGAGATTCTTCATTTCTATGATGAAACAATCAAAATAATTTTAGGAAAAAATAGGAAAGATTAAAAAAGAAACAATAACCTGGTTGCATAATTGTGCACCCACTTTTACAATTGGACATGTGATGGAATTAACCAATTACATTCAGTCTCGTGTTCAGTAATTGTCATACAGCTGTCATCAATGAAATTACTATGATTAACCCCAAATAAAGACCAGCTGTTTCTGTTTCTTGACATCTCCTTAGTTTCATCTGACTCCTGAAGCCATGGTCCGCAAAGAGCTTACAAAGCATGTACGGTATCTCACTTTTCGAAAGCTATCGATCAGTGAGAAGGGTAAAAATTTTCCAAAACATTACATATACCATCAAAGGCCACCATCAACAAGTGGAGAAAATGGATCTGATAGGATTTATCTTAGTTTCATTCTTTTACTTTACAAACACCTGCCATCTTAACAGGGGTGAATAGACTTTTTATAGCCACTGTAACTGTGGTTCTATGAGCACCAGATAACCACCAGGTTTCCTTGTCATTCAGACATGCTGATCTGACAAGAACCTTTTAAACTAGAGGTATTCAAATTGTGTGTGTTAGGTGTTGTTAGTGGTATATATGTATAGTATTTGTAATATAAAGCATAAAAATCTTATAAATCTCTGCTCTATGCGACTGCACCCAGTTTTGTAAATTAAAAAACAATTGGTGTTGACACTGAAAGGTAGAACTGTGTTTGCTTTTTTGAACTTTGAACAGCTATTTTAAATTAATCTCCAGCTAAATAAATGAGCTGCCTTTAATTCTAAATCTAAGCTTGTATGTGAGGTGGGTCATGGAAACCTATCATTACTATCACACATCATTACTCATGCAGTATATAAATATTACAGTCATAGTTTATTGAATATTTTTTCTCTCCCAATGATGTGTGTATTTGTCAGCACTGCGTCAAGTGTGAGGCTGTGAGGTGCAGAAAGGCGAGTTCAGTAGCTCTGGGAGGTCTTCAGTGACCGTACTTGTCTCAGTCGCCGTCATAAGCAGAGCCATGCACTTGTGCGGTAATGGTTCATTGAGTGAGACCATCCTTCAGATCATTTCCAATTGTGCCTTCTCATATGAATAGATAAGACTGTGAAAATAACATTGATTGGTATCAGTCTACATAATGGAAAGGTTATTATAATGCTGGCCAGGAGTGTGTGACTGTAAGTGGCTCTTTGTTTGTTTGAGCAGAAGTTATAATAAATGCACATTTTTGTTGCACAACCAGACATCATTCTTGAAAATTTATGAGAACTATGAAATGAGTTTAAAAAATGTATTACACAAGTTCATAGAATGTAAATTATTGTGACTCCTGGAACTAAAAACGGATCTCTTGCTTATCAGTGTATTTTATGAGTAATTCATTGCATCCGTAAGTGTTAAAGGACAGAGACAAATGACTGAAAATTAACAGAACACAGACCAGAACAAAAGCAATGAGTGACTCAGTGAGCAGTGCTGAGAGAATAAGTGGCCAAATTCCCACTTACTTTCTGGTGGGTTGTGTGTGTGTGTGTGTGTGTGTGTGTGTTTGTCTATGAACCTAAACATGTGTTTCAACAAATTATTGACATTACTATTATACAAATATTATTGGCATATTATTCTTTCATTACTCAGATTTACTTTTGTGCTTCTTATGTACTGTATTTCACGACATGGGAATTTCAGGTGAATGCCTACAGTATGCAACCAATGGCACTGGCACATGTGTATTCACTGCCTGTATTCTGTGTGTTCAAAAGGAGCTAATTCACTCTTACGTTACTTAAATGTCATTTGGGAAGAAAGGTATCTCATAAAGACTGCTGAGGTCTGGCATTTGTAAATAAATCCATTCTAAATGTTACACAGATGAATCAGATTTAGGCAGGGTTTTATAGTTTTAAAGACCAAAACTACTAATTGTGATGAATGAGATTCATTTAATGTTTAATTGAAGTTTTGAGTTTATATGACAGAGCGTTAGAAAAGGTTCACAGTAATACTTTAGATTTTTTTTCTACTGGTGTGTTACTGATGTTTTGGTTAGATTTAGGTGTAGGCATAGCATTTATTAGCTGCATTAATAATTGTGCATTAATAATTAATAATTTTTTTTTAGGTGGTTAGGTGTTCATGGAAAAGGTGGGTCTTTAGCTGTTTTTTGAAGATATTCTGAGAGATTCTGCAGTCTGGATTGAGATTGGAAGTGCATTCCACCACTGAGGAACGGTTAGCGTGAAGGTTCTGGAA
>JAOUWY010000030.1:18722678-18733720 GCA_025728095.1 Prietella phreatophila
CTTAATCACATTATTACCTTACTTAGATTAAGGTCAATAATTAGATTACTGCTGTCCATGTAAACGTAGTCAGTGTTGCACTGTTTGCATTTTGCATTGTTGTGTATTTGTACTTGCACTGTTCACATTACCTACACTGTTATTTGTTGTCCATCTATGGACACCAATTCTGCCAGGTCAAATTCCTAGTACCTGCAAGTGTTATTAGAATCAAAATCACTTTACTGGCCAGATAACAGCCATCACTCTTCTGGCTTTCCAGTAGATTTTGGAGAGTGACTGTGGGGATTTGTGCCCTTCCAGCCATAATAGCATTAGCATTGTTGGGAACAGATGTAAGGAGAAACATTTAGATTAATTTCAAAGGTGTTCAGTGGGGGTTGAGGTCATGGCACTGTGCAGGCCACTCAAGATTTCCACACTAGCCTAGGCAAACCATGTTTTTATAGACTTCACTTTGTGCCCAGAGGCATTGTCATACTGGAACAGGTTTGGGCCTCCTTGTTCCAGTGAAGGGAAATCTTAATGGTAGAACTTAAAAATATATTCTAGACAATTTTGTGCTTCCAACTTTTAGCCATATGGTGTACCTTTCTTATCCAGCTACTTACTTACTTACTTACTTAATCCTCTTAATCCCGTGTGATACATAAGGCCGCTACTAGCTCTCTCCATCTAGGTCTGACCTGAGCTGTGAACTGAGCTTCTCCACATGAGAGCTCCATTTCTTCCAGCTCGGTCGCCACAGTCCGTCACCATGTTATTCTTGGCCTGCCTCGCTTGCACTTGCCAGGTGGTGTCCAACGCAAAGCCACTTTAGGTATCCTTTCCTGAGACATCCTGAGTACATGTCTGAGCCATCTTAATTGGCATATATTAATCTCCTGAGATATGTTGTTAGATCTTGTCTTTTTGTACAGCTTGACATTTCGGATGGTTTTGGGCCAGTAGATGTTGCAGATCTTTCTAAGGCAACTGTTATGCAGTATAGCATTGATAATGGAGCCCAGAAAGACATCAAGGTCCAAATAAATAAAGCCAGAGGAGCTTTTAGCAGACTCAGAACCATCTGGAAATCTTAACAGCTAAGCCTCAGAATAAATATCAAATTTATTATAGCAATGTTATCCAGCTAGCTAAGAAATTATTACCATTATTTTTAATGACCTTTATATAATAAGACATTTTTGACTGTAATCTGTGTATTTTTTTTATTATTGTATTGCCCTCAAGGAAGAAAACTATGCTGCTGAACAATATATTTCTAATGTCCAGTGCACTGCTGGCTCTGACAAGCCAGAAAGCTCAGTCTTTTGAGATGATCGTCATCTCCAGATATCTGGTTGGCATCAATGTTGGTGTGTAGCCCACTAAATTGTAGTTCAGTTTTAGCTAAATACCTGTATACATACTTCCATGGATTGATCATGTTTTTATTATGCCTAGATCTGAATGACTTCCTATCCACCAAAACCTTAAAAACATTGACTATAAAACAACTATTCTGGTTGCAGGGGTCAGTATGAATGTGCAGCCAATGTATTTTGGTGAAAGTGCACCAAAACACTTGCGTGGAGCTGTGGCCCTGTCCTCTTCTGTCTTTACCTCTTTTGGGTTGGTGCTAGGACAAGTGGTAGGTTTGAGGTGAGTTCAGAAAACAGTTATATACTTCAAATTTACAGCAAAATATTTGGGTCCAACAAGACTTATATAAAATACTATAGATGATGAGTCAGTACCGCTATCATCACACAATGTTTAAACCTATTACAGGCAAAGCAACTTGGGAAGTGAGAGCATACAATATGAGTTTCGTATGGGCTACATTATGGATTCTTTAGAGTAGTTATGGTAACTATGGTGACATTTTTAATTCTGAGACTCTCGATTTAAATGCCAAAACCTAATGGCTCTGTATCAAGTCCTCAGAGAACATAATTTCAAAAGCAGTGTCCATAAAAGCTGATACATTAGTTTATAAACTCACCGCTCATTTTAATGTAAGGCAGGCTCATTTTGTGTGTGTGTGTGTGTGTGTGTGTGTGTGTGTGTGTGTGTACAGGGAGGTGTTGGGTTGTGAATCATGTTGGCAGTACTTGTTAGCCAGTAATGCTGTGCCAGGCTTCATTCAACTCCTCACACTACCCTGGTTCCCAGAAAGCCCTCGGTACCTTCTCATTGATTGTGGTGACAAGGACGCCTGCCTAAAGGGTAACACAATCTATATTTCTATATTTCTTATATGATTATATTGTACTTTAGAATACAGTATACATGCTTTAACTGAATAATGGAATTAATAATACTGTACACTGATATCCTGAAAATTAGCAATTCATTACATGTACTGAATATGTACAATATTTGCTACACAAAACATGAAAGACTTATCTCTGGGCTGCACCAGCCTCTGTAAAGGAATGAAATAAAATGATCAAAAATTATTTATTATTTACACTGTTAACATGCTGAAAAGAAGAGCTGTATTCATTTTCAGCTTCAAATCAGAATGGAAACAGTATAAATCTTCACATCTCTGTCAAATACTGAAAATACATAATACAGCTGTAGTTTGTGTTCTGAATTTTTTCTTTTTACCTGTTCATAGAAGGGTTTTACAGTTGTGTGTAAGTGACGTGTCTCTTCCCGTGCTGTGTGTATTTGGCAGCACTGCAGCGGTTGCGAGGCTGTGAAGTACAGAAAGAGGAGTTGGATGAGATGCTGCAAGAGCAAGCTGAATCTGAGGACAGGCGAGCTCAGCAGCCCTGGGAGCTCTTCAGTGACCGTACTGTTCGCTGGCAACTTATCTCAGTCGCCGTCATAAGCAGCGCAATGCAGCTGTGCGGTAACGACTCAGTGAGTGACACTGACCCTCAGACTAATTCTGACTCATTCATTCATCTTCAGTGATTGCTTTATCCTGGTCAGGGTTATAGTGGAACCAGACTTTGTCCTGGGAACACTAGGCACTACACAGGAATCCACACTGGATGGGATGACAAGTCATCACACAACTTTATCATCTCACCTGTAAGTCAATTGCAGAGTAAATTGGTGGGACACCTGGAACTAAATGTCTTTCTGACAGTGCATTATCTGAAATAAACAGACTAATTCAATTCATCACTGAGTGGTAAGGGCAGAGTGTGATAACTGAAAACAGGCCACAACAAAAACAATGAGTGACTCAGTGAGCAGTGCTGAGAGAATAAGTGGACAAATTCCCTTGCTCCTTTAGTCTATTTGTCTCTATAATAAAAATTTTGTCCATGAAGCATGTAAATGTGTTTCAACATTTATCTCTCATTACACAGATTTACTTCTATGCTTCTTACATATTTAAAGAGGCGGGAATATCAGCTGAACACACTCAGTATGCGACCATTGGCACTGGCACATGTGAATTCACCGCCTGTATTCTGTGTGTAAGTTTTAAATTTTGTGGTTTTAAAGGCCAGAACTGCATTTCTGGGTGGCAAATTGGCTATCACAATTAAAAATCACCACATGAAATGAGTGAAATAAATGTAAAGTTTCCTATAAGTTTAGAATTTACATTGCAGATTTAGAAAAAGATGTTACATAGTGATACTTCCATACTCTGTGTGTGTGTGTGTGTGTGTGTTCAGAACCTGTTGATAGAACAGAAGGGCAGAAGGCTGCTTTTAATGGGAGGTTATGTGCTCATGACTGGCTGGGCTATAGTCTTCACTGTCGCTCTTTCATATCAGGTATGCATTATTTTGATTTAAACAATTCAGCATGTGGTTAACAAGAGCTACCCTGTATCTGCAGACACACACACACATTATCTGGAATTCTGTCAAGATTTTCATCACTTAAATTGGATTCATTTATCTATGACTTGAGACTCAACCTTGATTTAAAAGTAATTGCGAAATTTTGCATTCTTCTAATTTGTTTCCTCAGCATTAAATAATGTAACTCAACACTGTTACAGACTATTGCAATTCATTAAGGCATCCACAGTCCACCTGTTTCATTTAAATGAAATTAAACAGGTGGTTATATTACACAGTTGAATGGTGTATAGTTAAAAGCGTCTATCACTAAAGCAAGAGAGGAATTCACTATACGTATTAGATGCAATTTGATGAAGTTGACTCATATTCACCAGCGTGAGATTCCAGTGAACTCCAGTGTTGTATCACCAACTCACAATCAGTATTTTGATGCCACTGTCTTCTAGCATGTACACTGGATGTCTTACCTGAGCATGGTCTGCGTTTTCACCTATATCTTCAGTTTTGGGATCGGGCCAGGTGAGTCAAATTGCACCACTGTTCCATTAACTGACCGGGTCTGGGAAAATCCATTGCATGTCACTGTGGCTGAATAAAAGCAAAGAGCCAAAAAAAAATAAAACAGTTTATGGTCAAAATTGGGTTTTTATTCCTACCACAATGTACAACACCTCACCTTTAAGAAACCATTAAATTTACATTTATTCATTTAGCAGACGCTTTTATCCAAAGCGACTTACAAATGAGAAAATACAAGCAAAGCGATATGTCAAGCAGCGAACAATACAAGTAGTGCTACCTACAAGATCCATTAATTCAGTTCCAGAAGAAGCAAAGTGCGCAGAGTAGAGGTGTAAGTGCCAGAGTTTTATTTTTATTTTATTTGTATTTTTTTTCTGGGTTGGTTAGGTGTTCACGGATGCAAGTGAAAGGGGATGAATACGGGTGTGACATGGGTTCTTTTTGGGCTGGTTGAAGACGAAGCGTGCTGCTGCATTCTGAATCATTTGAAGGGGTTTGATGGAGCTGGCCTGGAGGCCTGCGAGTAGTGAGTTGCAGTAGTCCAGTTTTTAGATAACAAGAGCCTGGACTAGTATCTGTGTAGCCTGTTCGGTGAGGTAGGGTCTGATTTTATTGATGTTGTACAGGATAAATAAAAATTAAATGGAAATGTTTTTTAATTACTTTTTGAGTTCACCTAGGCTATTGTACTGTAAGCATCATTATATGTAAGGAGCCAATTTAACATTAATGTAGTGGTTTTAAAAAATTATTAAAAACTGTCTAAAGATGTCTCAAACCTCATTAGCTAAAGTGTAATTTCATCCTTTGTTCCAGTTATTGGATATTATGGGCTGTAATGACAGACATAAGATTAATTAATTCAGTTTCTAATCAGTTTCTTCTTTTCACTTTTGGGAGAAAAGCAAGCCATTTTACAGCTGAGAAAAGAGGGGAAATTTATCAGAGCCATTGCCCATGCATTGGGCATAGCCAGTACAACAATTTGGAATGTCCTGAAAAAGAAGAAACCACTGGTGTATTAACAACCAGACACTGAATAGGTCAGACAAGGAAAACAATAGCAGCTGATGACAGAAACATTGTGAGAGCTGTGAAGAAAAACCCAAAAACAACAGGGCAGGGGTGAATGTATCACGGTCCACCTTTCTAAGAAGACTTCAAGAGTAGAAATATAGAGGCCATATCACAAGATGCAAACCACGTATCAGCAGTAAGAATTGGAAAGTCAGATAGGAATTTTCAAAGAAATACAGAGATGAGCAACAAAAGTTCATGAACCAAGATTAACCTCTACCAAAGTAATGGAAAAGACTAAATGTGGAGGAAGAAAGGATCTGTTCATGATCCAAAACATACAAGCTTATCTACGAAACATGGTGGAGGTAATGTTATAGCCTGGGCTTGCATGGGCTCTCTGAACTTTATTGATGAATTCAGAAGTCTACAGAAACAATATGTCTTCCAATTTACAGAGAAATGCATACAATCTTATTGGGCGGAACTTCATCATGCAGCAAGACAATGACCCAAAACATTCTTCCAATCCAACAAAAGACTTCATTGGGGAAAAAGTGGAAGGTTTTAGACTGGTAGTTAAGGTCGCTCGCCAGACCTTAAACCAATTGATCATGCATTTCACCTCCTGAAGAGGAGACTGAAGGGAGAAACCCACTAAAACAAACAACAACTGAAACATGCTGCACCACAAGCCTGGGAAAACAACACAAAAAAGGAAAGCAACAGTTAAGTAATGTCAGTGGGTCACAGACTTGAGTCAGTTATTGCAAGCAAGGGATATGCAACCAAATATCAATGTCTGTTCCAATACTTTTGCTCATCTAAAAATTGGGTGGGCTGCCATCAAATGTGCCATGTTCCAAGTTGTTTAACACATCTAGATAATAGATATCAGAAAATGAAAGCAGAAAATCTGATCTATCATCTGGTATTCATCATTTGATCTCAAACCCATATGTCTTCAGTGTACAGCAAAAAGAAAAGAATTGAGCTTGCCATTCCAGTACTTTTAGAGGGGACTGAATGTGCAAAAGAGAAGAAAGAGCACATTTCAGTTTAGAAACTACAGTACTGTGCAAAAGTTTGAGGCACCCTATTTTTTTAGTACAAATCTTTGTCACACCAAAGATTTTTTATTTTATGACTTCTGCATTATCAAGTCAGCACAAAACATTTTAGATTCCGGAACATTAGGTTTCTATCACAAAATTAAATCTTACATAAGAGACCACTTTTCAGGCAAAAAACACAATGGAGGCTGCTGGGTTTTGCTGCAAAAATAAGAAGCAAGTGCGACAGTCAAAGTCTCCAGAAGAACTGTATCTGGTTCTGAAAGATACTCAATGAAACCTATAGCTAATTTCCTTATAAAATTGAACTAATTGTACCGGAGACCACTATTTACATTTTTTGTCACACCAGATATTGACTGTTTAATTTACAATTGTTTACTGCTCATTACTGTATATTTAAACGTGGAAACATTTAATTTCTTTATTTTGAAGGCATGTTTGCGCTACAGCCTTTCTTTGTATGTGCTTAAAACATTTGCACAGTACTGTACATATAGAAGACAATGTCAAAATTTCGTCATGTATAGGGTTTTCCGATGCTGCCAACATTTAATACATTAAAAACGGCTTCATATGCGAACAGTCCTCACCCACAGCCATTAAATAGATTAATTTAAATAATACATTGACACTGCTACCGTCTATCCATTTGAAAGTCACAACATTTCAGATGTTTTTTATACGTTTCTCCACAGCAGGAGTGACTGGAATTCTCCCAACTGAGATTTTTAACCAGACAGCTCGCCCTGCTGCTTACATGATCGCTGGTTCTCTAATGTGGCTTAATCTCTTCATTATTGGAATGATATTCCCATTTATTGTGGTAAGTGCATGAATTCACAAATAAACAAATGAAAATCTAGTAGTAGGTGAGGTGTAGGTGAGTGACCCAAGTGTTAAAGTTAACCTGAATTCTCCCCTAGGAGAAAAATAAAATTGCCTAAAGTATAATAATACTTTAAACAAATGGTCTTTTTTCAGTGTGCACTCATAAGTTGTAAGTAGAAGCTTACACCTTATTAACACCTTGACATACTACTTCTAGACAGATAATTGTTGTGTAAATATTTACATAATATAGTATTTCATATTTCTACTCAACTTCTTAAATTTGAAGCTAACATCTACTGATGAACTGTATCCAGGTTAGGGGTTACAGAAAAACCTAACGTTTTTCTTTCCTGTGTGTGTTGCTGACAGAGTGGACTAGGTCAGTTCTGCTTTGTGCCATTCGGTGGTGTATGTCTTCTCATTGCGCTCTATATTGGACTGGTTTTGCCTGAGACTAAAGGAAAAACACTACCCATGATCACAAGAGAATTCCACAGGCTTAACTTCCACAAAAAAGAGAAGGGTCCAAAGTGTAAAGACATTCATTACCAACTAGGAGAAGTCCACCACTCAACTGCCCTCTAAGCTACTTATTTATATAATTGGAATTCCTTAAACTTAAGATTGCTGGAGCTCTCTGTTGAAGAGTAAGTGTTCAAAAGCTTTACCCCCACAGACACATTTTATTCTGAGACCATTTATTCACAAATTCAGTTTCATTATATAGGTTTATTATATAGGTTATATAGGCAAATATATAGATATGGTATAGATACAGTATCTAACCCTGTTTACCTTTTATAGTAATTGTCAATTTGCACTTTTTAAAATCTTTTAAAGCTATTTTCTCACATGTAAATTCTCTCACTCTCAATAAGAAACTAGAACAAAGAAGGTCTAAACTAGTACAAACAAGATACTGTCGGTGTGTTCTTTAGTCATAATAAACCATTGTACAAAATATGGATTTATTAGTCTACTGTTTGTACTGTTTACTACCTTACTATTGTCAGTTTGAAATGTTATATTTAGATGAAATGTACTAAGATTCAATATACACTCACCGCTCACTTTCATAGGAACACCTGTACACCTGCTCATTTATGCAGTTATGTCTTAACGCTAATGGCTACTTCCAGGATGATAATGCATGGTCACAAAGCAAAAGTCATCTCCGATTGGTTTCATGACATAGCATTTCTTCAGTGGTCTTCCCAGTCACTGGATCTGAATCAGTATGATGTGGTAGAACAGATTTGCAGTATGAAAATGCACCTGAAAAATCTGCAGGAATTATGTGACACAATCATGTCAACATGAACCTGAATCTCAAATGAATGTTTCCAACATATTGTGGAATCTATGTCATGAAGAATTGAGACTGTTTTGAGAGCAAAAGGAGGCCCTACCCAGTACTAGCACAGTGTTCCTAATAAAGTGCTAACTGTATATGGTATCCACATAGAGTATAACATAGTGGTATTCCTGAGGCTATTGTACTGTACACTACATTCTAGTTAACATTTGGGATACACCCAAAGAAAAGGGCAATATGGTACTTCCCACCTCTAGTATTAAGCTATTAATTTAAGAACCCTAAATCGTCCTGTAGGAAGGTGGGTGTAGGATCTGTTTAACTGTATACATGTGTTAGTAACCAGATTACTGGGCAAAAATCCAGCATGTTTGATCCAATTTACGTAATGGTGTGCAATTGACCATTCTGATTGACATTTGACAATCAGACGTTTTGGAAGAGTGTTTACTAAATAATTAGTTTACATCTTTCTCATTCTATTACTAGTCCTACATTCATCCCAGGCTAGTCGACAATATCTCTTAGACAAGGGCCAGTTAGCTTTGGTCTTGGCTTCTATTACTATCAGTGGATCCTAAAACATCTCCCCACCCTCACAGTGCAGCATAAGTGGTAAGTTGAGGTATACATGTAAAAAAATTTGAAAGGACAACTTTTGGCTTGGTTTTGTTTGGCTTGGTTCAGTTCTCAAATCAGAATTTTGCATTGATTTTCATAACAGCATGGCTCTGACAGTAGTTCTAGTAGTAAGTTGACACTAGATCTACTGTCAGAGCCATGCTGTTGTGAAAATCAATGCAAAATTCTGATTTGAGAACTGAACCACAATGTGGTATAAAAAGAAAGAAAGAAACTGCATCTTAAATATTGTGATCGTATATTACTGATGTCTGTAAAAGGAGCTAAACATTGCACAGAGATCATACAAAAAATGGATTGTATCACGCATCATCCCAAATACAATTTTATTTTATACTTATCTCTGTAGCAAATAAACAGACGCAAAACAGTGTACAAAAACAAAAACAATCAATAGAAAAGTATGCCTATATCCAAAAATCAAGGAAATTTGACAGAAATTGCAAAGAAACATTTTTGTCAGAGAACAAAGAGAGAATAACAAACATACATACAAATGTACATTTTCTTTCTATGTGCATGTCCTTATACAAAAGTGTCAATGCAAATCACTTTATGTACAGGGTTACTCTTAAGATGGTACTTTTAATGACAGATTTTCCTACCCATTCACAATCAGTACTGGGAAGGCACTTTGCAACATACGATTATATGAAAACATAAGCAGAATACAAATAAAACGCGTTTAAAAAAAAAAAAAAACATTTCCAGTGATAGAATGTGCCAGTAAAACAAAAGAGATGGCATATCAGCATTTTAATCACAGAACCTTCCCAAACAGCCATGTCAATCTTTTACATAAATAAAGGTTAAATGCACAGATTAGAGTGCAGGGGTGAATAATTCCAGAGAGTGAGGTGAAATTGAGTTTGACAGTAACAATTGGGTGGATTTGGTGGGTCGGCTAGAAGAGTCAAACAATGCGGTCATGAAGGGAATCCTGGGTAGTTGCATACTTCCTCTCTTCACACTTGAGGCCTCAATAAGGATGCATTTTAAACATAAATTAGAATGAAATTAATGACCGATATGTATAAATACAACAGCGTTAACAGGAAGTCTTACACAATTCCAAGCTAATGTGGGTTGATGTGAACAAAAACTACTTTTAAACACATCTTGCAAAACAATAATAAATAAACAGAAAATAGAATACATTGCTGAAATCATACTCGCATGACCTTTGAAACCTTCACTTCAACATGTAAATACATCAGACCTCTCATACACTCTTAGAAAAACAGCCCCCCCCCCCAAAGAGTTCATTGCATTACAAGTTCTTAGCTTCCACAAAGTGTTCTACATTGAACCTGATCTGAAAGGGGAAATGTTCTGTTGTAAGGCTCTACTGAAAAAATGTAAGGTTTAAGGTCTTCCCACAGAACTCATAAGTTGTAAAAAGAGTATAAGAACATAAAGCAGGCCTCTCACAGGCATATCTCTTAACACTTCTCTGATATCATAACCACTGCCCAGTCACATTTGCTCAGAGTAATTATAGTGTTAGTCTAAAGGAACAAAATTCAATTTAAAAAAAAGAAGAAAAGACAGGAATTTAGATCTGACACACGATGGCATCTTCATGCCTCAAAAAAATAGTTTATATGATCACACACCACTATAGCGTAATAAGAGATACAAGTGTGAATTTACTCAAACCAACTGAATACAACCGAAGCTCTTTGCCTCAAAACATTTTTCTCCACTCAAGTTTCTATTCAATCATAATGGCCAATGGAAGTCGTATACACAGAGCACCATTACACAGAAAAAACAAACTTAATATCGGCCATATATAATTTGGTCAAACCACATAGGTAATCAGACTTTTTTCCTTATTGCTGATATAAGGCTCTCAAAAAAGTTTCACAAGCC
>JAOUWY010000030.1:18749408-18762152 GCA_025728095.1 Prietella phreatophila
AGAAACCTTGAGAGGAACCCGACTCAGAAGGGAACCCATCCTCATCTGGGTAACACAGATAATGTGAAAAGGTTGATGAATTATGAGAAGTCTGTATGGCATATATGTAGCTAGCATGTTTATATGACTGCGTTTTTCAGTATTTACCTGACTTTCTTTGTGGATTTGGAGTGAGATTAGTTCTTTTATTTGGGGATATCTTTTACTGCTAGCTAGCTTTGTTTGGGTATAGCTGATTAATAATTGTTTTGGAAATTTCTATAATTAAGCTGCATTCCAGCATTTCAACCAGCCTTCCAGTGACTAGAGCTCAAAAGGATTATGCAGGTCTGAGTAAAAAAAAAAAAGCTTGCTGAACTTGGGAAACTGGTTGAAAAGTTATCCTAGGTAACTATATGCTGATTTATACTCAATTTAGGCATATTTGCATCACCACCCTAAACAAAGATTTTATTTATTTATTTATTTTTACTAGCCTTATGGATGAATGCCCTAGACCTTTCTTTGAATGTCATATGGCATATTCATTCTTTTAAAATGTTCAACCCTATGAAAAAAGTCTAAGGATGCACCACACCAAGAAATAAATCTGGGGTATAATTGTCGAGCGTGTAAATGGTAAAATATTTTAGATTTCCTTGTCACGGTTTGATCTTGTGGGCTCACTCTCATCCTTTCACCATATGTGCTGCCTGGTGAGTTTCAGGCATTTCAGCCTGCTGCCACCATGACACCCAGTAATAAAAGTGAAAGGAAAATGAATGAATGATCATAGTTTAACAACACACCAAGTTCAAGTGGCTTCATTATACAGCTGCTACAGTATGCAGTGAAACGAAACAACGTTCCTCCAGGACCATGGTGCTACATAAAGCAACACAATAACCACCTGAGGCAATGTCTAAAATAAGATCTACACATTTTTACATAAAGTGCATGTGCAAACGTGTGCCAACACCACAGGACAGTATAGTACTACTAAAACAGGACAATAGGTACAGTAAGTGACTGTGTAGCACCAACCAATCCACAGTTTAGTGTGGAAGTGCCGGGCATAACAGGTTGTGCAAAAGATAGGTGCCAAAGAGTAACAATATAATTTAAAAATGGTATAAATGTGAACAGAACATACTCTGACGTAGTATTCAGAAGATTATCTTATACCAAATATGGACAAAGTCGTTATTGCAGTAGCAGCCAGGTAGAGTATAATGGTGACAATACGATATAGATTTTTATAAATACAGTTGGAGCAAAAATGCAATAGAGTCAATGCAAGAATGCAAATATTGCAATGGAAGTGGGATGGTGTTCAGTTCAGAGCGTGTGTCAGTCCAGTCTGAGTATTAAGGAGTCTGATGGCTTGGGGGAAGAAGCTGTTGCACAGTCTGGCCATGAGGGCCCGAATGCATCGGTGCCTTTTTCCAGGCGGCAGGAGAGTGAAGAGTTTGTGTGAGGGGTGAGGGATGTGTGGGGGCTTTGTGGATGCAGTGTTTAGTGTAAATGTCTATGATGGAGGGAAGAGAGAGCCCAGTGATCTTCAGCTGTCCTCACTGTGCACCACAGGGTCTTGTGATCCCATAAGATGCAATTGCTCAGGATACTCTCACTAGTTCCTCTGTAGAATGTGGTGAGGATGAGGGGAGGGCGATGGGCCTTTATCAGCCTTTGTAGAAAGTAGAGACGCTGCTGGGCTTTCTTGGCTATGGACCTAGTGTTGAGGGACCAACTGAGGCACACCAGAATACTAAGACATGCGTTCTAGAATACAGTGCATACAGGAAGTATTCAGACCCATACATTTTGGTATGTTGCAGCCTTATACTAATGCTTTATTTTATAATTCCCCCCCCGACATCAGTCTACACTCTATACCCCATAATGAAAAGGCAAAAACCAGATTTATGGCAACTTTTAAAATTTATTAAAAAGAAAAATTGCATTTTGTTTATTTAGTACTGATATGAATAAGCTATATCACATAACAGATGTTGACATGTAGTCCACAAGACACAATACTAACTGAATTTACACAAAGGAACCAGTTAAAAAAAATGTACATATGCTTGATTTTTAATACTGTGTGTTGTTGCCTGGATGGTCAACAGCAGTTTTTTTGTTTTGTGATAGTTGTTCATGAGTCCCTTGCTTGTCCTGCACAGTTAAACTACCCACTGTTCTTCAGAAAAATCCTCCAAGTCCTAAACATTCTTTGGTTTGTCAGCATTTTCTGCATATTTGACCCCTTTCCAACATTGACTAAATGATTTTGAGATCCAACTTTTCACACTGAGGACAACTGAGGGATTCTTACACAACTATTACAAAAGGTGCAAACATTCACTGATGCTCAAGAAGGCAACATGATATTAAGAGCCAGGGGGTTGTAAACTTTTGAACAGGATGATTGGTGTAAATTGTTATTTTGTTTAAAGATTTAGTACTTCATGTAGTACTGCCCTTCCGAAAGCTAAGATTTACCAGATGTTTCCCAGAAGACAAAATAATAATGTTAATAATAAATAATAATATCCTGCACATCCCCCTGGCAGTACTAAATAAAAAACAAAATGCAATTTTAATGATCCCTCTTTTTTCTCTCCGTTTTTTTTTAATTATTAACATTTTGCAGATTCTGTATGGGGTATGTAAATTTATGAGCACAACTATATTCAGACCCTTTGCTATGACACTTGAAATTTAACTAAAGGTGCATCTCTGGATCATCTGAGATGTTTCCACTGTGCACTTGGATTGGAGTTCACCTGTGGCAAATTCAATTAATTGGACATGATTTGGTAAAGCACACACCTGTTTATATAGCTAACAGCTGGGACTGCTGAAAAAACAAGCCACGAGGTCAAAGGCACTGCATCCAGAGCATAGATACAGGAGAAGGCTACAAATCATTTCTGCTGCATTGAAGATTCCCAAGGGGCCATAATTCTTAATTGGAACAACCAGGACTCTTCGTAGAGCTGGCCACCTGGACAATCTGAGCAATCAGGAGAGAAGGGCCTTGGTAAGATAGGTGACCAAGAACCCCGATGGTCACTGGTTGAGCTCCAGAGACCAAGTGTGAAGATGGGAGAAACTTGCAGAAGGTCAATCATAACTACAAAACACCACAAATCTGGACTTTATGGTAGAGTGGCCAGAGACAGAAACCACTCCACTGGGAATTAGCAAAACAATTACCTAAAAGGACTCTCGGACTGTGAGAAACATCATTCTCTGGTCTGTTGAAATGTAGATTGAACTGCATGGCCTCAATTCCAATATTGTGTACTGTAGAAGGTGAGCTGGCCAAAATCCTACTGATTTGTCTTTGAGGAATGATGTTCTCAAAGTGTTAGATTATTCGCTGACGCATCCGTTGGCAGATTGGCGAGCCTCGACCCATCCTTGATCTTGAAGGACTAGGCCTTATTCGGAGGCTCCTTATATACTGTAATTGCCTCACCTGTTTCACTTCACCTTTTTATTTCAACTCGTCACATCGCTATTAGTCCTAAATTTCCCCGTCCCAACTTTTTTGGAACATGTTACACGCATTAATTTAAAAATAAACGTTTACCGTTTAAAAACTATGCAGTTGATTAGATAAAGCATCAAATACATTGTCTTTATGCTTTTTTGTTGTTGTTTAAATACAAATCAGAGTACATTTACGAATCACTCTTGCTTTTATTAGCATTTTCCATACTGTCCCAAGTTTTTCAGAAATGGGGTTATACATCACGTGGTTTGTGTGCGTGTTGCTTACCTGGAGAAGAGATGGCACCAGGAAGCATTATGGGAAGAAGGCAAGCTGGCAGAGGCAGCATGGTGCTCTCAGCAATGTTCTACTGGGAAACCTTGGGTCCTGGCATTCATGTGAATTTACTTTGACACGCATCACCTACCTAAACATTATTACAGACCAAGTACACCACTTCATGGCAACAATATTTCCTAATGGCAGTGGCTTCTTTCAGCAAGATAATGGACCCTGCCACACTGGAAAAATTGTTCAGTACTGGTTTAAAGAACATGACAGAATTTAAGGTGCTGACACAGCCTCCAAATTCCACAGATCTCAATTCGATCGAGCATCTGTGGGATGTATTGGACAAACAAGTCCATTAACCCTCTTACCTCGTATGGCCGAAAAACCAGCTTGCCCATCTTTGATCTATTCCCGTAAGGACGAAATACCGGCTTGGTCGTCTATGCCAAATCCCTGTAAGGCCGATATAGCGGTTATACAGTGTAAACGTTATCCCCGTAAGGCCGGTGTAAGGCATTACTCTGCTATGATTTCTTACGTAATTATTTTTTGAACCGGAAGGTTGATGTCACGACATGATTACGTTATTACGCCGACATTACAATGAAGCTGATCCAAGTGTGAATATTGGTGTAATAGTAAAAGTGAACTAAAAATGCCAAAGCGAAAAGCTAATCGTGTTCCAACTAAAGTTACACCTACAGTGAACACAGGTACATGTAAAACGATGGGAAAAAAAAAAAACCCATACACAGTTACACAGGCGAGAGCAAGGATTCTAGATCATGAAAGCAGTGAAAGCAAACTCCTGATTCAGATCCTGATCAGTCTTCATCTTCAGCATCAACCATTGCGACTGACACTGCATGGGTTTGGAGTCATAACGGGACCATTTCTGTGCATTCGTGAAAACACTACCTGCTGGTCCGATTATCACCAGAAACTTGACTTTTGGCGCCAAAATGCATTTTTTATTTATTATTTACTTGCTTTTATTCACAGGCATCAACCACGCTGATGCTCGTACAGTACTTAATTTTTCGTCATTTCTCTAGTTAAGAATCGTGCTCTAAGTTTAGTAAAACATTGAACTGCTTCATTTTCAAAGTAAGATTACACAAATACATAAGTTGTTTCAAGGCCTTAAAATGTTGATTTTGGCCCAGGAACTCCGGGTTGGTGTGCTGTTTCTCTGGGGAATATAGGGTTATGGGACATAACCCTATATTGGGACTTATGGGACACTGTGGGAACTCGGGGGTACCTCACAACTTACCAGAGTTTAGAGTTCTTCTGCTAACATCTTGGTGCCAGATACCACAGCACATCTTCAGAGGACTTGCAGAGTCCATGTCTCAAGAGGTCAGAACTGTTCTGGCAGAACAAAGGGAACCTACACAGTATTAAGCAGGCGATTGTAATGCTATGGCTGAGCAAGATTTTTGATTGATAGATAGAAAGAGCAGAGGGGTACTGACAATGTGCCTAAAAGAATAAAATTTGAGAACCAAAAAAAAACCTCAGTGCTTGTGGGAAAAGTACGTGAACCTTAAAATGACCTCCAAAAAAAAAAAAAAAAAAGCTCATTGGAGATTTTAGCACACCTGGAGTCTCGTTAAGAAAACGAGTGTGGAGGTGGGGCTGTAGTCAACAACTACATATGTCTAATCTCTATTGTTGCAGCATTTTCAAACAATAGCTGAAACAGACACCAAAGTAGACTGTCTGCAACAGACTTAAACATGTGTATGGAATGGTGTTCCATGGCATTAAAATTGCTAAGATACATCTACATGGTTCTCATACTGTCTTGGGAAAAGCTATAACTTGTAGCAAGTTAAAAGTAAAATTAGGTTCCCAATAGTTCTTTTACCGCATAAAAAGGGCAAAGAGAAGTCCTTTGTTTTAGAAATTGTGCAATCTTCTTTAACCAAGTATTTGCTCTTCTAACTTGCCTTTTTTGGAACTTGAGCTGATCTTATCAAACAGTTTCTGTTGCACTTTACAAATGCAAGCTGCATGAGAGCAGCACTGCAGTAAATACTGACAAGGCCATGTACAGTCTTACCTTTTACTCCGTTTTGTTGCAGTTGTGTTTTATCCAGGCCGAAATAGAGTGTTCAATCTTAAGTCAGACAGAACATGACTGATTCAAGTACCACTCTGTAGCAAACTTAAAAAGGTTACATAGCTGCATTGTCAGAAGCACAATCTAGACACGTTTTCCAACATTTATCCATTTTCTTATTACTGCACAAATTACCCCAACAGGAATTAAATCCAAACACAAATTAACAAAAAAACAAGTGGATATTTTTATTGAACATTTTATTTTGTGCTTTTTTTTAAATTAGTAGCACAATTCCTTGAATTCAACCCCTGCCACCATAAAACAAAACGTGATCCAACGCAGTGCTTCTCTTAGTGACTGGCTAGGGGGAGGAAGTGAAGGTTGGGGAGAGGGCATAAAGAAGGGGCGGGTATGGAAGGCACATACATACTGTAGCCCTACTTGGGCTCAGCTCCAGCAGGTTTCTACTACTTTTGTCCATGAGAGATGGTGTATTGGTCAGGAAAGTAAAGTATTGTTCATAGCCTGTGGGCATCTGCTGCCTATTCCCACTCAGACCAAATCCAAGGCTGCAAAATGAACCCCACTACTTGTGGAAGGAGAAAAAAAAATAAAATAAAATAAAAAACCACTCCCAAATGGCCCCATTATTTACTCTGAAACCTTCCACACAGCAAAGAAAAAAAAAGAAAAGAAAAAGAAAGCTATGTACAGGGAGGAAGAAAATTCCCATAGTCTGTACAATTCTGGCCTATACATTATTTACTTCTTTACTGCTAATAAAAAGTAAAAAAAAAAAAAACCCTAAATACTTTGATAGGACAATTTCCACAGGGGAAACAAAACAAAAACAAAAAGTAGTCCAGGACATTCTAAACTTCTAGGCCTATCAACAACTGTAAGGTTTATGACCGAGCATATAAAACACACAGGGCTCCATCCCCTGTACATTTTCATAGAAATTAAAGTTCACCTTTTTATTTAATTTTTTTTTTTTAAACTAAACAGGGCCATGAGGAAGCAGGGTCTTGCTTTACTCTGTAACTGGCTGCTGGATCGTAATCACTGGCGAAACTCCAGTTCATCAACACTGATTACTTTAGTAGAAGGCATTGAAGGGAGGGGTTGCTGTAGCACATCTGAGCCAAACCACTTGGCCAGACCTAGAGGTGGACTCCCTGCTCGCCGCTGAGGGTGGGTTGTCCGATGCGTGGTGTGGCTGTGAGACTGTGGGGTTCCAGTGGGCACTGTGTGTATATCTGCAGAGGGAGACAGAAAAGCACATTAAAAAAAAAACCCTTTAAAGTGTTAGACAATACAAGTTTTGCAAAAGGTGTGAATTTCCACCCTCATTTCCTTTCATAAGTCCATTTTAAACTAGGTACACAATCATTACACTCTGGACTTTAAGGACAAAAATGTGCCCATTGAAACCCATTCAAACTGAACGATTTAATCTCATGACATTTAAGCGCAAGACCATTTACTGTGTATTAATAGGCTTGAAACCTTGTTAACAAAATAAACGTATTTTTCAGGTTTAGCCTATAGGGAAAATACTTGCTTTTCCTTTTTTCCGATTCTGCTGTATTACAGAGCACTGCAGACCTGAATAAATGATGCAGCTATAATTGTGTGGGTGTTTGTGTGTACACATGTATGTGAACAGTTTGAAAGAAAGATTGTATGGGAAGTCACAAATCCCACCCCATGTACGAGTCCAAGAAAGTTACTGAGCTTTTAAGATTTTTTGCATTATGTAAAGAAACAGGCATTTGAAAGGGTTACAATTCTGAAAGTGAATGAGTGGTTAAAAGCGATAAGTCTAGTGTTAACCAATAACATACATCAATACAAACTCAACACTTACTAGGTCTCTGCTGCTGTTGGAACTGTTGTTGCATGACTGCTAACTGCATGTGTGGTGCAGCAGCTATGGGGGGAATAAGTGTGTGTCCTGTAGTGCCAAGTGGATACAAAGGCTGGCCTAAGAGAGCAGGAGGCAGACCCTGCAGCTGGGACAGATCTACAGTCTGGGGGAAAAGTCCTGTTCAGACAGACAGACCACGGTTATCACAAACAGTCACTGAACTCTTGGGTAACCCTAGGTACAGGAATGTCTCCATAAAACAAACTTACACAAAAGAAGCCATTCTGCAGTTAAACACCAGTCCCTACCTGTTTGTAAGAGTGCAGGTCCAAGTTGCTGAGGCTGGATGCCCTGGGCAATCATCCTCTGTACCACACCAGGATGCAGTTGTGGTGGTGGAGGCCTAACCAAGGAGACATGAGACAAAAGCGGTACTGGGTAAATGGGTCTAGGGAAAGAGGAGGACGACCCTGGGGACAGCATAGCAGGAGTGTGAAGCCCTGTGGTAGAGCTAGGCCTGGCTCGCTCAGTCTCTTTCAAGTGGCGATTCTGAGCAGATACAGGGGTGGAGCAGGCTTTTATGCCACCTGCTTGAGGTCCACCAGTGTCCACACCATCAATGAAGGAGCTGGGGGAAGGACTGTCTAAAGGGAGACAGTTTGAAGGTTTATTTAAAAAAATAAATAAAAAAAAGATATTCCACAGTGACAAACAATACAGCTAAATTAAGAACCTTACCTTCCTGCGAATTTACAGCATTCTCTTTGCTTCCTGGCCTACTCATTGGCTCATCTTTAGTCTTCTCCTTTGACTCATACATCTTTTTAATCACTGAGGTTGGAGTAAAAGATGGAGACAACTGCAGGGGGGTAGGCAAATTAGTAATACAGTTCCAAGAAACAATTCAGTCACTGTATCAAGAGAACATTTGACAAGGCAAGGGTTTGTTGTTTATTACATAACTTCAGCCAAAAGATGAATGGCCAGTAAGGGACTGAGACAAAGCCAGTTAAAAGCCTTGGATTTACATCTACAGCACTCACCAGATAAAAGAGATCGCAATTCGTCAATTTTGAAAACAAAGCAGCAAGGTGAAAGTGAGCTTGTACAGAAGTAGGCCAAGACTGTAATGTCAATGGATCAAAGCAAACTCACCATACTAGTCACTGCAGTGACAGGAGAATTCCTTCCCAGCAGGTGAGGGCCAGGGGACCGGTTAATCCTCGTCTGCCTACAACAAACAGAACAAAGCCCCTGAGCAACTCATTCAACTAGCCACCTATAAGAGCATTTGATTAAACAGAAAATTAGGAAGGCAGTCAAGGAACCTTTGACTGTGTTTGAAATGGCATACTAAACCCATCAGCATGTGTATATGAATGAATACGGAAATCTGGTCAGAGTAGGACATCATTCAGGTATATTTGGCAGCATATCTGAATTGCTAATATACTGTAGATACGTTCTTTCATAATTTACTGCATCCCATGATGCAGTGTGGTCCATTTTTTAAATTTATTTTAACCAAAGAATAGCAAAGAAAGCTGCATTGTGTTTTAAACTTTAAGGTAAACAGTGAGCTAAATGATGCATCATTTTCATTTAATAGAATGTCAATATACACAAAAGTATGTATTAAATTATATTTATCCAGGCACAATACAGAATCATTCAAGGAGAATTCAGAACATGGCTCACATTTAGTATTGTATCAGATCGCTTAGAACCTCAACTGAAGTGGTACTTTTTTGTAATTAATATTATTTATATATAAAAAAAATATATATATTTTTTTAAACAAAGTACCAGGTACCATTTACCATGGAAAGCCCCGCCCAAAAAGGGAGCAGAGTTAAGCTGTACTGTGGATTGGAAAAGTGACATTTGAATGAGAGGACTTTCTTAACCTGTTCCGGAAGGATTTATCGTGGCCATGTTTGTTGTAGCCTTGCTGGTACTGGCGACCGTGGAATGCCAGATCCTGGAACATAATAGCATCAAATTCTGCCTGATCCACTCCCATAGACAGTGCCCTCAACTGAAACACATTCAATAAGTTATCCCTACATTCCTTAACAAGTCTACCACAATATTTCTATACTGCAAAATAGTCCTCACCTGTTGTGGAGTGGGGCCTGGACTTAAAGCTCTATGCATCTCAGGAATTTGTTGTGAGCCAACAGGGAATCCTGCAAGGAGAACACCACATTAGAAAGAAAAAAAAAACAAACATTAAACCCAAGATTTTCTAAACCGATAGTACAATAATATCATTTAAAATTGCAGTTCATCCTGTTCAGTACTGCATTACGATATTTGCTACCTGTTCCTGTCTGTATGCCTGTGTAGAAGTCCTGAATGGGACCTCTGTGTGAAAAAATAGTGGGTGAGGAGCCACGGTGGTGCAAGAGGCCAGGGGCTGGAGCAGATATGGCTTCAGGATTTGCCAACAGACCACTCAAGAGTGGAGAACCCACCCGTGGAGGTCCCTGAACACCCAACAACTCCTACAGCAGAAAAGCACCACAGACTAATGTTAATTCAGTTCAATAAGGTACTACAACATTGTGCTTTGTTACTAAGAGCAGAATAGCATGTTTAAAGCTCCATCACCTGAAATATATTCTTCTGCTGTATGGCAGGTGCTTGAGCCTCAGTTATGGTGCTCAGGATGGCAGGATCTGCAGACTGCTGCAGCTGTGCACACAGGGGAAAGGGCCATCAGCTTTACAAGTCAATCCACACACACACAGTTCAATGTCCCACACCAGTGTTTCCCCCACACCAATAATGTGATGTAGAAAACCACCACCACACATTCAGATAAAAATGGACAATCACAATGCAGCCTTCACACAACCCAAGTAAAAGAATACAACCATCTACATACTATAGTTTCAGAAGTTAGTTTCACTGATTTTCATGCCAAATATCAGTCATATAACCAACACAGCTGGATGGATATCGCAAATACACAAAAATGACTATCCATAATATGGCCTACCATAAACACAGCCATCTTTCTCTAACAAAATATTAGTATACAAATAAATACTTCTGATGTAAGCTTTTAAACTTAAAATAACCATAAAGCCACTTGCCAAACATGCCAATTAGTCAGCTAGATTTATACAGCCGAGGGGTGGGGATCACTAGTGTAGCATCCACCTGGATGAGGTGACAGCAGCCATAGTGCGCTAGAATCACACACCAGCAATTTGAGGAGAGTAGAGTGATCTAGTAATTCAGGGACGGGGATTATTAGGGAGCCATGGAGAAATTGCCAGGACATGGGGTTATACTCCTAATGAACATGCAAGTGGACATCAAAACCAGCCTTTTTTATTTATTTATTTTTTTTAATGAAGTGTCCCAATCCAACTTGCTCAACTCACATGCACAAATATATGCCCATCATTAATCCAATTCAAGACATTTCTACCACCAGTTACACTTAAAGGAACAAACATACCTAACCATGGTGTAAGCCATTTTAATGCTTCTTTGCATGAATTTACTATATGATTGATTAAACTAGCAAAGCTAGAGGTATTGCTTGCAAGACTAATTCAAACATGGCTCTGTTGTAGAAGCTAATGAGAATTCATTACAATTCAAAGTATCAGATTTTTCAGACAACACACTTGAAATTCCTCTTTAATTATATGGCATCATTTGCAGCATTAGAAAAAGTTAAAATGATAAACCATTCATTCATCAACCCTAATTCAATTAGAACCATACACATGGCAAGATGCTAATCCAGACACAAGCACAACACCTACATGTACAAAGACTTCACATAGTGCTTTTATTAAACAGCATACATTACACTTGTTTATTTACTTGTTTCAAAGCAGTGCTCATTAACAGAAGTGTTTACGTCAAGACTTAAACTATTGGTGTCTGTTTAGCTACTAACCACAATTTTATTAGCTGATATTTGAAACTTTTATCTCCTTAAACACCTTCAGTAACTAATTTTCATAAAATGAGTCGCACCCTAATCCATGATAAAAACAGACACATGGGAATATTTTCTACACAGCATCTTCCTTGAGAAAGAAATTTACCTGGCTTCACTCACTCCCAGCTTTACCTGACGCAGAGCAGCATGCTCAGACACAGTCACATTTAACCAGCTGTGTGATCACACTTACACTGCTCGTGCTGGGCTTGGGCTGGGTGGGCAGGGTTCCACTTGCCTTCATACTGCTCACCAGCTTGTTGAATGCAGACATGTCATGATCACGGGGACGGGCCATGAACCCCGTGCCTCCTGTGAGCGCTTCTTCCAGGTGCTCAGCCATGAAAGGAGTTCCTCTGCCCTGAGCCTGCATCTGCCTGGGGGCTGGCTCAGGCTTCTCACTCTGAACTTTCAGCCCCTTTAAACCGCTCTCCACCTCCTCCAAAGACAACACCACCCCAGAGTTAGCTATAATAGAGGCAGGATCCTGTTAAATTAGAGCCAAAGAAAGGGGCAAAATAAAGAGGTTCTAAACGTTACATGAGCGTTACTTACTGCTCTCCTTCAGATGGGCCTTGTTTGCATTCAAGCTGGTAAGAAGGGGTTTAAGGTCAATTTTGGCTTTATGGAGCAGCTCCAAGATGTCCACCTTCTCTCTCCGCTCCTCCAAGGGAATAGGCATGAAATACGGCATAGGACCCTGACTAGGAGAACCACTGCATGGATCTACACATGGAAAAACAGTTCTCTAGTCAGTTTATTTGTAGAAAGAAACTACAGTAAAGATAAGCATAGTTTACATGACTGCTTGACAAACCTGGTGATCTTCCAAATGTCAATGTAACAATTTACATGACTGAATTCCACAATTTAGTCTATACTGCCATTGTTTACATCAATAGCACAGTAAGACAGAATTATTAGAGGCATCACAAATGCAGCATTAAAATGCACATGCAAAAGCTATGGTGTTCCATTACCTGCTAGTTTCTCAAGCTCTTCATGTGGGGTGGAGCGCAAGCTGCTGGAACGGCTACCAGAGGGACTCTGGTTACTGTTGAACCAGC
>JAOUWY010000030.1:18904660-18915002 GCA_025728095.1 Prietella phreatophila
CACACCCACAGGTGTACATTAACCTAGTGTCGAAGTTAAGGAGATTTTTCTGTCTTTTAGATACAAAGTATTGAATGCCAGTGTCATCCCAGAGGGTCAGTTCATTGACAACAAGAAAGCTTCAGAAAAGCTTCTCAGTTCCATTGATGTGGATCATACCCAGTACAAGTTCGGACATACCAAAGTAAGAAATGGTAGCAAAGGTAACTTTCGCTAGCATTCACTAGAAGATTGTGTCTTAATAATTCACAAAACCTATTTACAGGTGTTCTTCAAAGCTGGACTGTTGGGTCTTCTTGAGGAGATGCGAGATGAAAAGCTTGTTATTCTTGTAACCATGACTCAGGCACTGTGCCGAGGTTTCCTTATGAGGAGAGAGTTTGTCAAGATGATGGAGAGAAGGTGCTGTTTTTTTGGGGTTTTTAAATGTATGTTTGTTTCAGGATAAATGTATTGCTATTACCCCAAAATTCTGACAGAAGGACTTTAACTTTGTAACAGAGAATCTATTTTCACCATCCAATACAACATCCGCTCATTCATGAATGTGAAACACTGGCCATGGATGAAGCTGTATTTCAAGATCAAGCCACTTCTGAAGAGTGCAGAGACTGAGAAGGAAATGGCTGCCATGAAGGAGAATTTTGAGAAAATGAAAGAGGACCTGGAAAAGGCTCTAGCAAAGAAGAAAGAGCTAGAGCAAAAAATGGTTACACTACTGCAGGAGAAAAATGACCTGCAGTTACAAGTAGCTGCAGTAAGTTTTGATCACACCTTTAAACAAAGTTCCTTAAATTTTTCAGATTAGAATGATTTTTTACTCAAAAGCAGACTTTATGAAGAGCATTTCACCATTTCCAATTCTAGGAAGTTGAAAATCTCTCAGATGCTGAAGAGAGATGTGAGGGTCTCATCAAAAGCAAGATCCAGCTCGAAGCCAAACTCAAAGAGGTAACCGAGAGATTGGAGGACGAGGAGGAGGTCAATGCTGAACTGACTGGCAAGAAAAGAAAACTGGAGGATGAGTGTTCTGAGCTGAAGAAAGACATTGATGATTTGGAGCTAACCCTAGCTAAAGTGGAGAAGGAGAAGCACGCTACTGAGAACAAGGTGTCTATTTTATGGATAAGGCATTTATCATTAGATAACATGACTTCCACGAATGCTTATGTAAGTGTATTTTCAGGTAAAAAACCTTACTGAAGAAATGGCATCTTTAGATGAGACCATTGTGAAGTTGACAAAGGAAAAGAAAGCTCTTCAAGAGGCACATCAGCAAACTCTTGATGATCTCCAAGCAGAGGAAGACAAAGTCAATACTCTGACTAAAGCCAAGGTTAAGTTGGAACAACAAGTAGATGATGTAAGGTTTTCAGAAAAAAGTTCTATTTTATATTTACAATCATATATTATTGTCTAAGTGCTTGATCTATAACCCAATGTGTTATTCCGTCTACAATAGCTTGAAGGCTCTCTTGAACAAGAGAAGAAGCTGCGTATGGATCTTGAACGAGCTAAGAGAAAGCTCGAGGGAGACCTCAAATTGGCCCAGGAAACCATAATGGATCTGGAAAATGACAAGCAACAATCAGATGAAAGGATTAAAAAGTAATAGCTCAAAGACCATGCCATTGTTCACTAAAAATAATGAGTGACCCTCTTATTCAAAATCGACTTCTCTGAGTTATTTATTGTTATGACCAACAGGAAGGACTTTGAGACAAGCCAACTTCTTAGCAGGATTGAGGATGAGCAGACTCTTGGAGCACAGTTTCAGAAAAAGATTAAAGAACTTCAGGTCATTATAAACTACTTCGTCACTTACCATCATTATTTCATGCTTATTAATATGGTTTGTAGTCATCATATATATTCATCAGAATATATTCATCATAGGCACGTATTGAGGAGCTTGAAGAGGAAATTGAAGCAGAGCGGACTGCCCGTGCTAAAGTTGAAAAGCAGAGAGCTGATCTCTCCAGAGATTTGGAAGAGATCAGTGAGAGACTTGAGGAAGCTGGAGGTGCCACTTCTGCCCAGATTGAGATGAACAAGAAACGTGAGGCTGAGTTCCAAAAGTTACGCCGTGATCTTGAAGAATCCACCCTGCAGCATGAAGCCACTGCTGCAGCTCTTCGTAAGAAGCAGGCTGACAGCGTGGCAGAGCTTGGGGAGCAGATTGACAACCTGCAGAGGGTCAAGCAGAAGCTGGAAAAAGAGAAGAGTGAGTTCAAAATGGAGATTGATGATCTGTCTAGCAACATGGAGGCTGTTGCCAAAGCAAAGGTAAGCAAAATATCAATCCAATGCAATGTGCTGCATGATTATAAAGCCAAAGCAAAGTGCTGCATGAGTAAGAAAATTTGAAACATGGCACTTGTGGCTTTTGACAGGCTAACCTTGAAAAGATGTGCCGTACACTGGAAGATCAATTGAGTGAGTTCAAGAGCAAGAATGAGGAGCAACTTCGTCAGCTGAATGACCTTGGAACCCAAAAAGCACGCCTTCAGACAGAAAATGGTAAATAATCGGAGTAAATAGGGACAGCGGTGCACTTTCTTAAAGTATATAGCATATCTATAAGATTGGCATCCTAAATTATGTTGTTATTTCTGAAAAAGGTGAAATTGGGCGTAATCTGGAAGAGAAAGAAGCACTTGTATCTCAGCTGACTCGCGCCAAACAAGCTCATACACAGCAGATTGAAGAGCTGAAAAGGCATATTGAAGAAGAAGTCAAGGTTAGTTGTTTTATATTTTAACTAACCTTTAGAAAAATATATATATTTAAATGTTTATCCAAGCATTCATGTTGCATTTTTTTGTGAACTTCAAGGCAAAGAATGCCCTGGCTCATGGTTTGCAGTCAGCTCGCCATGACTGTGACCTTCTCAGAGAGCAGTTTGAAGAAGAGCAGGAAGCCAAATCTGAGTTGCAACGTTCAATGTCTAAAGCCAACAGTGAGGTAGCTCAGTGGAGAACCAAATATGAGACCGATGCCATCCAGCGCACTGAGGAACTTGAGGAGGCAAAGTAAATATGTTTCTTATCATATTTTTTTAAATAACAGAAAATTATGTAATAGTATAGTGACACTCCATTACCTTTGTAAGGAAAAAGCTTGCCCAGCGCTTGCAGGATGCTGAGGAGTCCACTGAAGCCGTGAATGCCAAGTGTGCATCACTGGAAAAGACAAAGCAGAGATTGCATAATGAAGTAGAGGACCTCATGATTGATGTAGAGAGAGCTAATGCACTCGCTGCCAATCTAGACAAGAAGCAAAGAAACTTCGACAAGGTAACATTGTACTTATATTGCAGCCAATATTCCATTTTCTCAATTAATCAATATGCTTAAAACACTGTTGAATCTAAAACTGAACTAATGTAGGTGGCGAGTACATAGCATATCTAATTAGCAAGCTTGTATTTGTTTAAAATTAAAATACCACCACAAGTAACACAGATGCTGAAATATAACTGTTGATTTTTTTTACATTTATTTGAAGATCTTGGCTGAATGGAAACAGAAATTTGAAGAAAGCCAAGCAGAGTTGGAGGGAGCACAGAAAGAGGCTCGCTCTCTTAGCACAGAGCTTTTCAAGATGAAGAACTCCTATGAAGAAGCACTAGACCACCTGGAGACTCTGAAGCGGGAGAACAAAAACCTTCAGCGTAAGTCTTCATGCATACCTCCCTGCATAATGCCATGACATGTAAGCTGGTGTCCTGTTGAAGACTTATTTCAGAATGTTAGATCGTGTGTATTCCTGTCTGTACAGAGGAGATCTCAGATTTAACTGAGCAACTAGGAGAGACTGGAAAAACTATTCACGAGCTGGAAAAGGGAAAGAAGACAGTGGAGTGTGAGAAATCAGAAGTACAGACAGCTCTTGAGGAAGCTGAGGTAAGTTACATAGAAACAAGCTTCAAGTCTTGAATAATATACCATATCATGGTATATTATTGGCATATTATGGTAATAATATTACCATATAATAATAAATATAATGCAATATTTATTTTGTGAATACAATTCTTGAAATTCTTCTCTTGTCATTTCAGGCCACACTAGAGCATGAGGAATCCAAGATCATTCGTATCCAGCTTGAACTCACCCAAGTGAAGAGTGAGATTGACAGGAGGTTGGCTGAGAAAGATGAGGAGATTGAGCAGATCAAGCGAAACAGCCAGAGGGTGATTGAATCCATGCAGAGCACTCTGGATGCTGAAATCCGAAGCAGAAATGACGCTCTCAGAGTCAAGAAGAAGATGGAGGGCGATCTCAACGAGATGGAGATCCAGCTGAGTCATGCCAATCGCCAGGCTTCTGAAGCCCAGAAACAGCTCAGGAATGTCCAAGGCCATCTTAAGGTTGGTTTACAAACTGAAATACTAAACCTTAAAGCAGTCTAAATGTAAAGAAAAAAAGAAAAAAGAAAACTAATTCACTGTTGTTTTTTCCCAGGATGCTCAGCTGCATCTTGATGAGGCTATTAGAGTACAAGAAGACATGAAGGAGCAGGTGGCCATAGTGGAGCGCAGAAACAGTCTGATGCTGGCAGAGATCGAGGAGCTTAGAGTTGCTCTGGAGCAAACCGAGAGAAGCCGCAAAGTGGCTGAACAGGAGCTGGTGGATGCCAGTGAGCGTGTGACTCTGCTTCATTCTCAGGTAAGAAAAATTATTTGTTCTAAATTTTGTGGTCCCATAGTGCATTAAGTCCTAATAATTCATTCTATTATTTAAACCTTAATTTAACCTAACAATTTCTGTCTGTTTAGAATACCAGTCTTATCAACACCAAAAAGAAGCTGGAGTCTGATCTTGTACAGATTCAGGGTGAAATGGAAGACACTCTTCAGGAAGCACGCAATGCTGAGGAAAAGGCCAAGAAAGCTATCACTGATGTGAGAGAAATAGTGCACTTTGCAGTGAAATGGATTCCACTTGTAATATTTTGATATTAACGATAATAAAATAGTAAAATAAAGTAAATGTCTTTTTTTTTACTTCTTACTTACAAATAACAGAAGCTTGTATATACTTGTTGAGCTACACATTACAGAATACTGTTAATGAATATTTACACATTGTTATTTGTACATTTTTTGTTCATTTTTGTCACAGACATGGAAGTCAAAACAAAAAAGTTACAGGTTGCTTGCATTTAAATGTTGACCATCTAATTAAAAAAAAAATCATTGCAGGCTGCCATGATGGCAGAGGAGCTGAAGAAGGAACAAGACACCAGTGCTCACCTGGAGAGGATGAAGAAGAACCTGGAGACCACAGTAAAGGATCTGCAGCACCGCCTGGATGAGGCTGAGAGTCTGGCCTTGAAGGGTGGCAAGAAACAACTCCAGAAACTGGAGGCTAGAGTATGTATAATAATGCATTGAAGTTCTGCACATGCACACATTGAAAAATTCAGTTCACACCACCATTCAAACTATAGTAGTCACACTAGACATAATATATATTTTCATTGTTTAAAAGACATTTTGATAAGGTTGGATGAATTTTTTTAAAGACAAATAGTAATAGTAAGATTAAATAGATATTAACCATGTCTAAGTCGATTTCTGAATCAAGTTTTATTTTAAATTAAAATGTTGGATATTCTTCAGGTCCGTGAGCTGGAAAATGAAGTTGAAGGTGAGCAGAGGCGTGCAGCTGAGGCTATTAAAGGTGTTCGCAAATATGAGAGGAGAGTGAAAGAACTTACTTACCAGGTACTACATCAGTCTATACCCTTTGTTCTTACCACAACCTTTACAACTACAAATTATTAAGAAAAAACATTTTGCTTGTTTTCCACCTAATCATTCTGAAGCAGCAACTCTCATGAAGATCGAATTACACTCAGTGTGATATTCCCTGCTGACAGAAATACAGTCCTACCTGGAATTGATGCAATATGTTCGTTAACAATTTCCCTGTCATTGTTTATTCATTTTAATGGTTAATGGAAACCATTAAGCCAGGTCCCATTAGAAAGTGTGTTTTTATTTCCAGCACGGTTGCATGCTGGTGTCATGTGGAAACAGAACAATATAATTTCTCATTTCTCATGTTCTTGAGAATCTGTTGCCCAATATTTGTTTCTTATTTGGTCAAAAAATAACCTGTTTAACCCAGATATTTACTTAAAATGTTTAATTGTTCCCCACAGACTGAGGAGGATAAGAAGAACGTGACCAGACTGCAGGATCTGGTGGACAAACTGCAGCTGAAAGTGAAGGCCTACAAGAGACAGTCTGAGGAATCTGTGAGTAATATTTAGACTTTCTACATATGGCAATTTAATCCGATTTCAATTGCACCCTCCTAAGCAGGGGGATAGGACCAGTTCAGAGAAAGGTTGAGCTGCAAGATATATTATGTTGTAATATATTTTTATATTTATTTGTAAAAGAAATTTAAACTCTATATGTGAATTCCAGGTTTATGATTCACAACATACTTTCAACATATAACAAAAATGGAACCAGTATGCAGAAATGTGAAAGTAACTTGCTTTTATTTATTTAAAGCAAATCAGAGTGCAACTAAGAATGAATAGAACCACTAAATCTGTTTACAGGAGGAGCAGGCCAACACTCATCTGTCCAGATTTAGGAAGGTGCAGCATGAACTGGAGGAGGCTCAGGAGAGAGCTGACATTGCTGAGTCGCAGGTCAACAAACTCCGAGCCAAGAGCCGTGAATTAGGAAAGGTAAGTACTTTTTGTGCTTGAATGAATGAATGAATGAATGAATAAATGATTTGTGTTTGTTTTTCAGGGTAAAGAAGCTGAAGAATGAACATGATAGAGGAGCTAGAACTCATAATATGAGCTACTTGCAAAATTCTTAGAACTTTTAACTAGAGTAGGCCTACACCAATAAAAAATGATGTCTTATGATCTGATGTCTCTGTTTGTTTTGTCCATTTGTATCTTGCTAGAAACATGGTTAATGCTTCAGTGCCACTAGTTTACACAAAGTCAAATATTTAGATTCTTAATAACTATATCAAGATTCCATCTATGTTCTTAACACAGGCTCACTAATCAGTCTGGACAACAAATTCAAAACTAGGAATTCATTCACTGTTGTGTGATTTTGTTGTAGTGTGAAGGTGGGACCAATACTTATGAGCATTAATTGAACAAATACATTATAGCGCTTTATTAATTCCCTGATTAAATTCACCCATAATAAGACAATATTATTCATTCATTTTGTAACTGTTAAAACACATAAAATCTAGCCATCGCATGAATATATGACATTATTTAAAGCCTTTTGAATAATTATTTAAGTAAATAATAATTTAAAGCCTTTTAAGACCTAGGAGAAACTTTTTTTTTAAAACTAATAACATTTTGATCCTCTGATCATGCCTTTACATAGTCACATCCTACAACCATGAAGCTGGTAACCACGGAAAACTAGTTAGTGTGGCACTAATGTTAATGACAAGGCTATGTAGAGTCCCTTTTCTCACACTTAACCTCAAAAGATAAATTCCAAATACAAACCACCCCAACATGTTTGAATCACACCTCCACCCTGTGTGTGTGGAGTTTGCATGTTCTCACCATGCTTTCCTCGATGTACTCCGGTTTCCTCCCTCAGTCCAAAGATATGCGTTGTAGGCTGATTTCCAAATTGTCCGTAGTGTGTGAATGTGTGCGATTGTGCTCTGCGATGGGTGGTACCCCATCCAGGGTGTCGTCTGCCTCAAGCCCTGATTTCCATGTCTTCCCTACCCTGTGTAGGATAAGCGGTACAGAAAATGGATTGAGGGATGGAAACTACCCCAACGATTGTGCTTAAGGCTTTTTTTGTGGGTGGCTGTGGCTCAAGTGGTAGAGTTGGTTGTCCACTAATTGTAGGGTTGTGGGCCCACATGACCCCACATGCCAAAGTGTCCTTGGGCAAGACACTGAACCCCAAGTTTCTCCCAATGGAAAGCTAGTGTCTTGCATGGCAGTTCAGCTACCACTATGTGAGTGTGCTTGTGAATGAGAACCAATGTAAAGCTCTTTGTAGACCTGCTAAGGGTTAAAATTTTTTATTTTTTTTAAAGCGCTATGTAAGTGCAGACCATTTACCATTCTATTATAGACGTGTTTTATATCAACAAGTCTTCTGTGTTGTTGTTTTTTTCAGCACAGGCAAGCAAGCGTGTTAAAATGATTGTTCAAAGCAATGGCACACGTTAAATATTAGACAGAAACCGTTGAGATACTCCTTGAACAACTGGCATTTGGGATTAAATATCGTTTACACTCGGCTAGAGTTGCGTATCGCCACCAGCAGGCATCGCTATTTCCCCCTTTTCTGTGCGCAGTCGCGATGCAGCAATTGTCAGAACCCAGAGCAATGGCGGCTCATCTTCAGACAGGGCTCAGCTATAAAGGTCGTTCCGAGCGAGTAAGAGGAGTGAGACGTGTAAACATCCAGATGTCCTAAATTACACAATGGAAGGTGTTAAAGGACTAACTTCAGTAATACCATCATGGCGGGCGGTCTGTTCGATATAAATAGCATTACACGGAGCTGCGCAGTGCCGAGGTTACTATAACGACGCCGCGATGATCAACACTGACGCTGGTACCGAGTCAGTTTTCAGCTCGGGTTAGCCGGGTGACTAGTCCGAGATTATCTGCTCGAGAATGCATCACCTCTGTATGTTTACATGTCACTGACGAGCTGGTTAGTTAGACGGCTACGTTGACCGTGACGTATGTGATGTGTTCATGCGTGAAATAGAACATTTGGCTGAGGCGTCCCACAAAACACAACCTGCTCTTTTGAGAGTCCGGTTTACGGAGTTTGAACCGAACACGTCCGGGGTAATCGGGCAGAATGACGGGCGCTGAGGGACATGTAGAGGAGGACGGCACCGCGCGGTCATCGTTTCCTCCGCCGCTGTCCCACCGAGAGCGCTTCTCCGTGCAGAAGAACAACGTGTGTTCACGATCATACTTTGTAGTGGTCATGGTTTTCTTCCACGTCTACATCCTTAACGTCATTGCACTGTTACTCTACGTGCATTACAACACCGGCTCTGAAGCGGGCGTCTCCTCCAGCAGAGCGCTGAGCAGCCGGAGCAGCGCTCCTGAAGCGGCCGAGAAGCCGGAAGTTCACACTCACCTCCCGCGCATCGAGGGGATACGGGTCAGGATCTGGTTTAATTCATCACTCAACACTAACAACACTGCACGCAGTGCATGCTGGGGAAAATCAGCAGGTTCATACAGAAACGCAGTGTGAACCTGCTGACATTCCCCAGCATGCACTGCGTTTCTGATGGGTGTAAACAAACTAAATAATTAAAATGCTACTTAATGTATGGTGTGTGTGTGGGGTGATATCAACACTGTGATGTGGATTTGTGATGGATGGTTTCAAATAGGATTCACGCGTGGAGACGCTTCAGGCCACACTATACAAAACAGGCCCTCCCATACAAAACTGATCCTGGAGGTGTAGTGGAAAAAATCATTCCAGCTGAAGTAAAAAAAAAAAAAAAAGAGAGACAGGGGGTTTGTAGATGCCAAAAAAAAAGCAAACTATCGAAACATTAAAGTGAGACAGTCTGTAGAAAGTCTCAGTTCGTGCAAAAATACATGGACTTTTACACTCTTCCAAGACAGGGAGCTCATCTTAGGCAGGGTTTTGCCTTTTCACCTTAAAAACAAACCAGTCTCTTTCGCCACAATTGATTATTCATGTCTGTATGATATCGTAAGATTTGTGGAGCATGCGCAGTTAGTGGTTTTTCTTAAAAAGGTTTTATGAGGACAAGGTTCCTTTTCTTTTTCTAAAAAAAGGTTTTGTTAGATTTCAAGGAATCTCAGATTATGCCTAACAGTCTTTTTACTTCTATTAACTCTTAGGTCTATGAGCGAGAAAGTGTGATTTACAACACAGAGCGTTCAGGCTTGGGGATTCTAAATGAACGCACTGACATATTGCTGTTCACAGAGACATCCAGTTTATTTTGTCTAGAACAGGAGTATTTATACACATTGATAACAGCATTGCGTAGTAGGTGGGTTTCTACTCGTGCAGGTGCTTGACAGACAGATTTAGACAAAACACACAGCACACTACGTAAAATAAGTCTTTTCAAGATATAGAAAATACATGTCAGCTACAATAAACGATGGCAGTTGATCAGCTTATTCAAAGAGGTACAGGTATTTGTGAACATATACTGTAGGCCTGTACAGGTTGACTATAAAAATTCATTAGAGTACCGTAATTCTCAGATTATTGAGCGCACCTGAATATAAGCCGCACCCGCTAATTTTAAAAAGAAAACATTTTTTGTACATATATAGGCCGCAC
>JAOUWY010000030.1:18966835-18980206 GCA_025728095.1 Prietella phreatophila
ATATGTATGTATATATAGTCTTCAAATAAGAAGAGAATTTGAAGTAATTTGACAGTGATATTCTTAATTATACTTTTAAAATGGTACAGTCTAATATGTTGGAAAATATTACCTGAGGGAATGTCATTTAATTCAGCTTAGTCATAGAAAAATGATACGGAACTGCTTTGTCACCCTTATTGTGCAGTATGTTAGTACCAGTGTGTGTGTGTGTGTGCTTGTGAACGCCCTGCTGTTTGTATTGTCTGCCTTATCAGTTCTTGAAAGTCCTTCCTTCTTTCTTGCGTCTTACATGTTTGTTCTGACGTCTGCAATAGGATTGAGGTTACTGAATCATAGGAAGGTAATGAGACAGGTAAGGCAAAGTTTTTAGTGGAGAGGCAGAAAGAAATAATAGCGTCATAGTCCTGTTCATATCAGATGCGCACACAGTAGATAAAGTGTAGGAACAAAATAGTGGACAGAAGGAGCATGTTTGTTAGATGATTTTATGCAGCAAGACAGATCTGTTTGGCCAGTTTCGAAACAAAACAATTCCACAGAATTTGTTCCAAGGACTTACACAGCGTTTTCTAATCTCTAATGGTAAGATCATGTTCTGACAGTATGCACTAAATAATAATATAGTATGCTCTAATGATACAATGTTCTGCAAAAACTAATTGAATGTAATTACGTTTAAATAAATGTAATATCAATAATAGTTGAATAATGTTTTAATAATATATAATGATATTGTAAATGGTGGTATTGGCCAGCAATGCAGCAAGAACTAATTAGATTTTTTGATTTTTTTTTAAGCTATTATGTACTTTATTTTATACCTGACAGGAAATATTCTATTTCCTGAAAGAACAGAACAAAGAACAGTTGTTTAACAAACTGTTCCTTTAACATCGAGACCTTTACAATATAGGATTGATCTTCTATGACATTTGTTATAAAATAAACAAAATATCAACTTTAAAATACGGTTTATTCTGCATGTAACTACATTCTGTAACTAATCCATTTTACAACTTGATTTTTTAAACAAAGTGATTCAACAATTAATCACACAAGTAGGATTATATGTAAATTTAATGTAAATATAATATACATTTGGTCAGTAAGTTACATTTTCACCTCTATTGCTATGATTGTATGAACTAGCAGTTATGCTTGCTTAACATATCATAAGGAAAGTAAAGGTAAGAGAAAGAAAAACTATCATGAATCTGAGAACTTTATTCTACTGACTTGAGTTCTAAATAAATAGGTACTGTTCAAATGAGTCCAATGTCATTTAATATATGAGGGAAAAATGCATTTATGTTACACTGAAACAGTTGATTAATCCACTGATCAATTTTAGGTTCTTTGCCTATTTGTATAGAAGACAACAAGATGCAGGAGCCTGAAGTATTACCAACAACAACGTCCAATGCAACATCGGACACACTAGAGACAGCTCTCCCTAAAGATGCGGACCAAGTCTGGGATACAGCTCCAGAATGTTCCATTTGTTTCACCGCATATGATAACACCTTTAAGACACCTAAAGTTCTGCAGTGCAATCACACATTCTGTTTGGAGTGCCTGTCTCGATTTGTCGCTGTTTTACCAGAGCAGAAAGGCACCCAGATTACCTGCCCCCTTTGCAGACAACCAACTTCTGTGCCTGAAAATGGTCCACCAGCTCTGGCCACCAGCCAGGAGGTTCTGGGGCAACTACCCAGCCATCAGCAGCAGGAGGAACATGTATGGCTAGATGGAAAGAGGCTCTGCTACACAAATTCACAGCCACCCAGTGATGTCTGCATCGACATTGGGGGTAGCAAGCAACAGAATGAGAACAGACAGGAGGAAACAGAGACTAATAGGAGCATACGGGGGAGTTGCATAGGTCTGTTCAGAAGGTGGCAGCGACTACTGATCTTCCTGTTGGTGTTGGCCATACTGCTCATCATAATCATCTGGCCCATCCAGTGCATCTTCAGCCGGGGTTTGACAGCAAGCTGCTTTGAGAGGCAGGATGAGCATGTTACTACCTTCCCTACAGCTTCAACCAGCAAAAATAGGTGAATTTTTCCAGGATTTAATTCTTCTGGTGAGCCTGCAGTGAGGTTGAGCTTTGGATTTAAATGCAAACTCAAACTCAAAGACTGTGCCATAGACATGTAAAGATTGCAATTCCCCAATAATGGATTGCTACATCCTGGACATTGTGTACCGTGCAATACAGCTTAAGCTGAAGTTTTTGCGAGTTTCATCTATATTTTTTATAGCAGTCTGAAAAAAATAGATTAATATTGCTGCTAAAATCAACTATTAACTATCAACTATTAACAAACTATTATCGACAGATGAGGGATGCTTTGGTTTAAACCTTATATTGGATTGTCTGGTATAACTAAATGTTATGACAAAACCTCAGTCATTTGAAGTTGCTAACTTTGTTGATGGAAATCAATATTATAATTCAGATTTTGAACAAATCTGGAAAATAATGTGATACAGGTACAGCAAGAGTTGCTATATGTATTATAATGTACAGTAAATATACAGAAAGGTATTTTGCTTGGGACTGTACCACAGGTTGTATGAGCATAACTTTCCATTTCACTGTATTTGAACTATGAATAAAAATATTTTTAATAAAATAAATTAATTAAAAAGCTACTCCCCATGGACAGGTGTACATAAGGACAGGACATATTCGCTATTTTGAATTGATCAAAGCAATCCTAGGAATGTCTGTATTATATACTCTACATATTTATAATTACAGCATTATCCAGAATGACTGACAGCAGTGCTGTATAGTCTCCATGGAAAACTCCCTCACACTAGCACAAATAGCGCCCTGTGTAAGAATATTAATCTAAGACCTTGTAAATGAGAAAGTAGAGTGTATAGTATAGGATCTAGTGTTTTTACAGTTAGTAGTTTAGTTTACTTCACAGCAGTAATTTTTTTTGTTCAATTTGCAGTTTAATGCTTTTAGTCAGTGAAATTTATTTCTTCACCTAGGTGCCAATACAAAAAAAAAAACAAGAGTCTTGATTTTTGTGTCTTCCTTGTGTTTTGAGCGATGGTGGAGCCAAGTTGAGTCATGACTCAAGTCATATGTTTGAATGATATGTTACTAAGAAGTATGTTCCAAATTTAAGAACAAATACTACTGTAAGCAAACCCAAGGGTACATTACTGATAAGTCATGCTATTTTGTTAAATCACAATATTTTGCCTCCGAGTGTGCTCCTCCTTCAAACCATGGTTTTTTTTTTCTCCATTTTCTAAAAGAAACTATATAAACAAACAGTACCTGCCCAATTACATACTTACAAAATGATGTGTTAGATAATATTATCTATCCGGTCATGTGACTGCTTTAAAAATATTAGTGAATGGTCAGTGTGTAGAAATGGAAATGCTCCAGGTTGTGTTATATATATACTAAACTGTTGACAGTGTTGTAGAGGCCTTATGCTACACAGAAATACCTTGCTATTTATAAAAACATTACTCTCATAACTTTTTATTATTGACTGTAATAACAATTCCAAGTTATATTTGGACTTGTATCACCAAGGAAATAAAACCACTTACACTCTCCTCCTCTTTTTATACTCTCCTTCTATTTATGTTAGTTGATGTAGGGTTATTTGGATCGATTTGGAGATATATGTCTCAGAGAAATGTCTCCCTTTATATCAGTTGTACAGTTCACAAAGTATCTAGTTGAAACTGCATTCAAGTGAAAGGCTACTAATGAATAAATGAGACAAACGTTTAGAAATTGTTTAGTTTAGAAAATATTGGTGGACATTAGGAACTCAGTGACTGAGCCATTCTGTTTAATAATAATAAAGGATCAATTTTGTTTTTCCTGACAAGTGCTATTTAAGTGTTCATAGCCTAACACTGGGTATGGCAGCACACATGCAAACCTTCATGTGACCAGAGACACGGCTCTATTTATAACAGAGCAAGAGGCCCCGTGTTCCATTATACAAGGGCAGTGCGAACGCTGTTGACAGTGCCATGCCAACCTTGGGCAATGTTCAAGTATTTGGGAAATATTACTTACACCTAAAGGTAAGGCAAACAATCCAAACAAACATAATGCTCAACAACCATAATGTCACTAAAGAAAAAGACAGCCGAGTACTGTACAAATTTTCTTTTCTTTTGATGATTAGGTGATTTGTATTTTAGTGCCTGCAGCTGACTTGATATGTGCATTTTAATCTTATTATATTAACATTGTACGTAAATAAAAAGCTTAACTTAAAATACATAATATACATACCCATGTGAAAAAATAAGTACACCCCAATCAAATGTTTGTCCAAAAGTAAAAAAAAAAAGCCAACCATTTTCATGGGGTGTACTTATTTTTTCACACGACTGTACAGCGAGCTGACAGACATCGGATACATTAGGAACTAATGCATTTTACTGACAAAGAGCCATATCAAATGACGCAAATCAAATGAGATAACTAACATTTAATTAAGTGTGAACACATAGGCATCTACGCCCAGGTTGAGCAAGAAGAAAGCATTGTTAGCAGCATAATTGAATGTTTTACATAGACCAAAAAGCCTGCTGAAGGCAGCTGTGTTAAGGTTGCACTGATACATAATGTAAACACTGCACCCATTTACAGTATGTGGTTAAATGGTTTGAACATAATGTATGTTGTTACTTGAGCATACTGTACTACACATGCATAAAAAATAAACTTTTCGTTTTACAGGAACTAAAAATACAATGTCACCCATTGTTACACATGTATAACCACAGTAGTTTTATTTATTACATTATATCCCATGCAAGAGTTACAATCTGATGTACACTGAAGCAATAAAAGGCAACAAAAACTACCCTTTTCTTGAGAATCTTCATACCATCAGAATTAATTTCTCAACTATTCTCTCTGAGCTCAGAAGCCTATAGATGAATGTTTTGCTTTAAACATCTAATCAATTTGAATATCAACTGCTTTCACTTGCTCCTACATCAAAAGCATAATGCTTGCTTAAATAATGGACTTTCACTGGTAAGGCAAGAGAAACATAAAAAAAAAACAACATCCCAATTATATTATATGCCTTTACTAAAAATGTGATATGAGGATTTGTTACTGGTATGCCTTTGGTCAGGCTTGTTGTTCTTGCCTGATAGCTGCTGAACCATGCTGAACATCTGCCAAGCTGTTGGGACATTTTCCATGAATGCAGCTTGCTCTCAAGTTACCTTACAGTCCCAGGAGACTCAGTTCCAGATATGAAAGAAACACTCACTGTATCACTGTTGTAAATCTGAAATACTAGATTTTGATCAGGGTTCCATCTCCATTTGTCCATAGCTGTCAAATAGTAGACAAATGTGTATTATATTTTACTAAACATAACTCAAATTGCCCTTTAAAAATGTCCATTTTAAAACAATATTATCAGGTGGTTTTAGGTCAGATTTTCGGTCAGATTTTCTATTATGTTTAAGGAAGCATATATGATATAAAAACTAACCTTTTGACAAAATTTTACTGTTTGTTGTACAATTAATACTTTGGACTGCATTTCACTGATAATTTCTTACGCTTATGCAGACTGAAAAAATATACATCATTTCCCTGTTTGCAGATGCTGAATCATGCTGTGTAAACTCCCTTGTTATGGATGACTTAGAGCACAGTGTTGTAATAGCAGAGCGAGACTGGGAGAGTTTTTATGAAGAGAGTGAGGAATGCTCTATTCAACAGGCATGGCTTGCAAGCCTGGATGATTCAGGCTTCAGTGACACAGATGATGAGAAAAATTCCACCCAAGAACCTGTTTTCGATCTCCAGATCAAGCCCGACAAACCAAAATTGGAGCCTGATGCTACAGCAGTGATACAGAGTGAAGATGATGACTGTAAAGCTAAAAACCCCTCAGAGGAACTTAGATGCTTAAGTTATAAGACAGACAAAGAGAGATCTGCTGAGCAAGCTGCAGAGATCAGTCTGAATGATGTTTCAACCGCATGTGCATGCTTGACCTCAGATAGCAGTGTAAGCGTTAACAATGGCAATTTCACCAATCCACAACATAATGATTTCATAAAAGATTTCAGAAAGCATAACAGAAGTCACAGTCAGGATAAGTCGTGTCAAGCAATTGGAGAGCCCATCACATCCTTCACATGTATTCAGGATGCCAAGCAGGTCGCCAGCTCAGAAGGAGAAACAACTTTGAAGGTTTCGGAGCGTTTGACAACTCCAAAAAAAGAGAAAGAACGTTGGTTTGTCACAGTAAATGACAGTCCGGGAATTCTAAGAGTAACGTCTGGCCAAAAAAAAGCAAGAAAAAAAAAAACTTCTAGAAAGCTATTCCGAGAGAGCATAGTAACAGAAAAACAGTGCTCCATCTCAAATAATAAGAAAGATGAAGGAGAAGCAATGAAAGATGAACAAATATTACAGAATGAATTTATGCATTCTCTCCCAACATATTCTGAAATGTACTTTAATCCATGTCCTAATCATTTTAGTGAAGAGGTTATTTTAGGCTCATGCAATAATCAAGAGGTAGTTTCATCTCCCATGAAAGAACCTGAAAAGGAAGCATTTGAAAAATCCTCTATTCCACAAATTAACTGCACTTCAAAAGCATCATCATTCATTGCGGAAGAGGAAAACATAATTTGTGGACTTAATTTTAAATGCAAAGACAATTCAGATGTTCCTACAGAAACCTTAGAAAACAACCCCATTGCTTCCGTGAATTCTCCTTCCCCATTAATTCTCACAGATAGTACACAATTACAAAGTGAATCTCTAGTAAACGAACAAAGCATAGCCAACAAACCCAAAAGTAACACACAAGTCACCACTACGGATCACTCAATGACCAACAATTTAAGCCATAAAGATCCTGAAGATGCTCAAGACAATGGTTCTAGATTAATTCTAGAGGCGTGTTCAACAACTACTCCTTTAGAAAAGCTACAAGAGCAAGAGTATCCAACACAAATGCAGGAAGAATTGAAACTGCCCTCACAGGACACACAGAATCAGAAGCAATCACAGAAGGAAAGTCTTGAAGCAGCTGTAGATCCAAATTGCCCAATATATGCGCTTTCATCTTTTTGGGATGAAGTGGAGAAGTTGACAATAAATGACATTTTACATCTTAGATCAGCTCATAACAGGTCTCCTATGAGCGGAAGTGTAATTACTGAGAGCGATGTCCACCTTGAAGACAAAGATCTGCTGACTTCTAAACAGGATAGTGTGCAAGAAAGTGGCTTGATGGATGACTCAGCAGACTCTGACTATTTCACGCATGTAGATGAATCTAAACCAGACCGCTCAAGTTGTGAACTCTCTAATCTCTCTGATTTTGATGAGGAGTTTGTACAAATGCTTAACAGAAGTGGAAGCCCTAATCCTGAGGCTCAACATATCAAAGAACAGACTGAAAATGTAAAGTCTACATACATCCCAGGCCATGAATTTGATCCAAATAATGTGAATGAATCTCTAGACATTATAAAAAAAAGTCATCAGGATGGAATCCCACATTATTTGTATCCATCTATAGAGGTACAGAGCTTAATTTTTACATCTACTCAGGACAGTAATGGGAATCCTTTTATACTGGAAGTCATCAGGAAAACACCTGATTTATCATTTGACCATACAGCAGATAATCAATCCATCGTAAGTTGTTCAGAGATTTTGACTAAGGACATTAATGGAGCTGGTTCTTCAGACAGACTCAGCAGCACTGTTGTCTCATTTCCATTCGCAGAGAACTTGTCTGTATGTGAGATGTATGATGATTTTTTATCAGATTTTGAGGTTGGGAATTTTCTCTTTCCTTCAACCCAAGATAAGACTGTTCTCATCTTCTCTGTCTCACGCTCAGTGGTGAGAGATCTGGTATTACCTGTGGTGGAGGAATTCGAATTTGACCCACATTTTGAAGAAGATAATATGCCAATAAGGGACATGACTTGCTTTGGCAGCCAACCGGAAATGTCTCCTAGTCCCCCAGGAATGCCAAACCTGTGCTTTTCCATGAGCCAAAGAGGAAACTGGAGTAGTCTTTTCTCTCTGAGAAGAATCAGATTTATAGGAAAGGGGAGCACCTGGCACCACAAAGTCAGTTCTTGGATTTTCCCAAAAGAATATATCTCAAGAGCCCAACAAATAGCACCACCCATGCAAGTGGAGAACAATTCCCTCCTACAACTGGCAGAGCCACAGAAGCATGCTGTATTTATTTCAAGTAAGTAACAAATAAACCGTCATCTATTTGCAGTCTTCACATCTAAAATTCAGTTTAGGATGTTCCGACATCAAGATATATATATTTTAAGGCATATTATTATTATTATGAGAAGGTTACATGCCTCAGAACATGACCACAAATATCGGTGCAAACAGTAATCAAGTCAGTTTCACTGATCAGCAACATAGTGCCTCAGAATTAAAATATTTCAAAGAGCATAATAAAAGTTTGCAGTGAGAATAAATCATGTCAAGCCATTGGAGAACTAATTACATCTTTCCCATGTATTCAGGATACCGGGCATGTTGGCAGCTCAAAAGGAGAAACAGTTTGAAGGTTATGTAGAGTTCAGAAAGTCTTAAAAAAAAGAACAAATGGTAGTTTGTCACATTAAATCACAGTCATGTAATTCTAAGAGTAAAGTCTGGCCAAATAAGGGATGTAAAAGAAAAAGACATAGGAAGCTAGTCTAACAGAGCATAGCAACCGAAGGCCAGTGCTCTGTCTCAAATAATTAACTAAGAAAAGGGAGATGAAATGAAAGACAGACAAATAGTACAGAATGAATTTATGCATCTCATGTTAAATACAATATTCTAATAATTGTCTTTCAGAAGACTTTTCTATAAAGCAGGCAGACATGTGCATGGTTTGTATTGCCTTTGCTTCCTGGGTATTGAAATCCTCTAATTCACAGTCTACAGACATGTGGAAAACAGGTGTGTTAAAACATCATAAACAATACTATATGACAATAATGATACTGTATGTTAATACATCAATACAAGAAGGTATTTCAGTGCATAATATGTTTAAAACCTTTTTCTGGTATTATCATTTCCTTCTCAATTTCCAGCTCTCCTGGCAAATGTAAGTGCAGTCTCAGCCATCCAGTACTTGCGGAAATATGGAAGGGGACAGATCTGAGATGATCCATGATGTCTTTTCCAAAAAGTTCTCAGAAGGGACCAGTAAAAATAATAACAAAGGGTTCATTTTGCATAAATTTATACCAAGTACAATGTAAATACACAATGCATATGTCAGCCATTAGGTTCCATTTCATATATTGTACTTTAGTTCATCAGAAGTTTGCCATTTTTAAAATGATCGCAAACAAGATATAGCAAATCCATTGTTTTCTAACATTCACCATATTGTTAAAGTAACATTTATTCAGAGAGATATTAGATTGAAATGGACCAGAAGAGCACTAGCAAATTTGCGTCAGAAATACTTTCAATATACAGTATGCTGAGCATAAGTACACTGTGTATATACTTGTAATTAACAGATTTTTGTTGAATTGAATTTCCCCTGCAATAGTAAAAAGTCCAGACTATTTAATCAAAGATCAAAGAATCAAAGACTTTTTATTACTACAGGCTGAAATAATTTTTCTGTCAGTTGATCTTCTGTTCTTCCTGCTTGGTCAGGATACATTTGAAAATGTCCTTCTCCTAGTGCTTTTCTCTAGAGACATTTCCAACTTTTAGAGAGATTGCACATCTGCGTTTTTATTTTGAATTTCTAAAAGATGGTGACTACTGTTGCAGTCATAGGGAGTAACTGGGTGGTGATATTTTTTTAAAATAAACAATTCTCAGTCAGAATTATTTCAGGCATTTTTGAAATTATTCTGACAAATTTCTGTCTTGTACATTATAAACTTTTAAAATAACATTTGATACTGAAACCACAAGTTTCAACACCAATGTAGCCTGATTACATAATATTCAAAATCATGTAAAAGAAGAGTAAATTTGTCTTTTTAATCACCAGTAACAATTTGTTAAAGAATGTTAAAGTAAACTCCACCTTGAAACACAAATATGTTTATATTCAAATATTTGTGATGTGCTTAATGATTATGGTGCTAATTTGTTGGTTGGTGATGTATTTTTGTAGTTATTCCCATGAGTTCTCTGCGCTCTGATGGCAGGAGTGCATTGATGATGCAGTTATAATGTTGCTTAATAGGAGAAAAATTTTCAACAATCTCAAACAAAATCTAAAAAAAAATGAACTTGTTTTCACTCAGCAGTGACTTTCACTGTCATATTAATGAGAAATCCAGCACAATGGTGTTGACAGAAGTATTAAACCGACAGCAGAAGCTTTGAAACCTGTCCTGTTTGAGCAGAGTGAACAGATGAGGAGGTGAGAAACCTGGACAGACTATAGGACTACAGTGCTGCCGTATCGCACTCTTTAGATATAGGTGATGTGAGGCGCACTGTCAGCAGGTAGTAATGTAGGAAACTGTTCACCGAAGTGAACATAGACTGACATGTAGATGAAATGTTTAAACTAAAATAGTCGAATTTGTTTAGCTTAAAATAATTTTGTTAGAAAATAAAATCTTGGATGCCACAGAAGATACAGATTAATATACTAATTTTAATTATATCATTAATATGCAAGTTGTTCAGGGTGGATTTTCTTTTCTTTAAAAGGGGAGTGTACATGTAAGATTGTATACTATCACAGAAGGTTAATTTTGAATCAAACCATTCATACATTCAATACACACTTCATAAAAGGTTACTTTCAGTATTTACTGGTTTATTGTAGAAAATACTGTCTTTTTGGCTGTGATGTAAAGAAAACATTTTGACATCAGTAGTAATTTCGAGTAATGTGGTTAATAGTTCTAACTGATGTCCATTTGAACACAAATAATGACACTCCACTAGTGGTCACAGCTAGCTTTATATTGTTACTCAGACATAATACTTTATCCAGAGATATATGACATGGTGTCAATTAATTACTTATTTGTTATTAATACACTTTCATATGTATTGCAATAAACAGTCCAAAAACTATTCTCTCTCTACTTTTATATACTGATAAGAGTATTCCCGCTACGATATACCTTAAAAAGAGGAGGTTAAAGAAAAACTGATACAGTATTTAAAGCATGCACTTACTGCACACAGGTTCAATCGTCTTTTTGAGTCCAAATGTAACATTAAAACACTCATTTACACATGTAATATATTATTTGATACATATACTATGTACAGTATTATAGAGTAGGTTTCAATAAAGTTTTCAACTTTAAGCTGTATTGTGGATATTTGCGATACTGGACAGCACCTTGCAAATACTAAATACATCTAGTGCTTTAGCACAGCAACAAAATTACAATAGATTTCATTTTTAACAGTAAAAACTGCTAAGTAATAGTCATGCAACAAAAACAAGTTGAATGTGCTTGGAGGAAAAGAAAAAAAAGTTATTTCATACAATACCACAAAGTAGGGCAGAGTCATAAGTGCTGAAAGGAAGTAAACTGATTCTGTACAGGGTTCCGGCAGAGAAGAACAGCTACCACCCTGAATACAGAAATCACACCATAGTCCACAGTGTATGGCAACCATTTCAAGGCTGCTTGTCTCCCTCTTTCTTCAGACGGCTGTTGAGCAGATAAGAGCACATTTTTCTTTTTTTTAAATGTAACAAAAAACTTTTAAAAGTCACTAACTCTTCCTATATTTTTGTCCTGTAGTGTTAAAATATACAGTGGAATATAACTAAATGAATGCAACCAATATGCAAACCATTAAAAATAAATAAATAAATAAGGGGATATTTGTATTTGTTTTACTTGCTTAGAACTGAATATGAAACTATACAACTTAAATTCTCAAATTTGATTGGTCAGAAGTTATTGATTTTCTAAAACACCAACACCGACTATAGTTCTGGCTTATCTCAGGTTTATGATACTTGTATGGTGGAGACTCCATGTAAATGGACTTAAACGTATGTAATTGTTCATGTGGTGAGATTTTCTTTCAGGGGACATTTATTTATCAATTTTGGATTGTGAGTCACCAGTGTTGCTTTTTCTTGGTAACATGATAAGCTGGGTTTTTTTTGTCTTTTTAACTTCAAGAGCAAGGAGAGAGAAAAAAAAGAGAGACTGGTGAGGAAATTACTGATTAACTGTTATAATGTACGTTACAAATTAGAACTAAATTGTTTCATGGACGGCTCCCCACTTTAAACAAGCTATAAATAAATGAAAAAGTAAAGTGTCATGAGCTCCGGTGCGGATACAGTAATGTTGCTTCGCTGTGGGCTTCATTACACCACCTGGTGTTCATCGTTTTCCTATAACAGTATGCCCCGTCATATTTCATTCCCAACAAGGAAATGCGCTGACATTTTATTCAGCTTTTCAGTCCGCTACACTCAGAGGCTCCAGTTACACCATTTTTACAATGGTTGTATGGTGGAAGGTGTTCTCGTGCTCTCTTTCATGCACTAGAACCTATAAATAATTCTACAAATAATAATAATAAATCATTTATATCATAAAGAGTGAGGGCAAACGATCAAATGAGGAAATCAAATGATAAAACGTACTGAAGAGCAAACTGCATTTGGGAGTGACATCCATGATATCAGCAAGTTACCCCAAAGAGTAATAATAGGGCTTTTCACACTGCGCTTAACCCCAGATTAATGTCGTTCTAAACCCTGCTTTTAACCCCGGGTAGAGGAACGTTTCACACTTGTAATTTAGAAGCGTGGTAAGCACCGCTTTTTACACGAGTTATGAAAGCCTGCTCTGAAGCAGGGTAAGCACCGCTTTTGTGGTGTTAATCCCACATTGTGGTGCCAAACGTGTACAGTGTGAAACAATGCGACGTTAGAAAGCAGGAGCAAGATGCTTAGCAACAGACACCCAATCAGAAATTAACAGCGTATTCCTCATATCATGTGCTTCATACAGTCACAGAAACCGTTTGAGGGGGTAAATAATAATAATGTCAAACGGTAATGGAAAACGTGTCAATTCATACATAGAGGAGACAGTTTTATTTTTTACAGTTACCGTTAGAAAAGTCATTGTAACAATTCCCTATGTGGTTTGGAGGGAAATTAGGAAAATTGATGCAGCCATGACAACTCGAAAGGGGAACATTTTTTAATTTCGCCTTTAGAATATTTTTTTATATACACACACACACGGCGCACGGTGGCTTAGTGGTTAGTGGAGTGGTTAGTGGTTAGCGGAGTTTGCATGTTCTCCCCGTGCTGCGGGGGTTTCCTCTGGGTACTCCGGTTTCCTCCCCCAGTCCAAAGACAT
>JAOUWY010000030.1:19007846-19019333 GCA_025728095.1 Prietella phreatophila
CACACACACACACACACACACACACACACACACACACACACACACACACACACACACACACACACACACAGGGGTGAATGTTAGCTGAGTAGAATTTAACACAACATGTCCCACTACATCAAAATACGATTTCTGTAGACAGATCTGCTGGATTCAGTGTGTGCAGTGGAATTATCAGCAATATCAGTAATATCACTGCAGTTAAACACTGACTCATGTGTTTTCATTGTGAGTGTACATCAAACACAAACGTATCATGAGAAACTACATATCACTAGCAGCTGCTATATAATGTAGGGTTTGTCATCAGTGTTCACTATTTATGTCACTGATTATTATGATGCCTTACTGGCATAACTAATTACCTAGATAGACAAACAGAGAGACACGAGATCACACAAGATCTGTGTGAATTGGAAAAACATGCAAAGGGCATGTACGGCCAAGTGAATAAAAGGATAGGGGCTGCTTTGTTTAAAGACAAACAGTTTCTTTTACTGTTATTTAACCACAAAAGTGGTTAGAAATGAGGGGGGGGGGATTCTCTCTTCGTCACATAGAAAAGTATAAAAGTAGTAAAAACAATAAGATACTGATTTGTCACGTAGTAAATGTTACAGTATCCAGGGTCAACAAACATTTCTTTTTCCCTGATAGCTGGATGTGTTTATTCTTCATCACAGATCACACCACACATTTTTTCCATATGGCTACCCAGAGGAGAAAATGATGAAACAAACTAAGGGACAGTGGTGTGTTTGTGAGAAAGAGAATCCGGACAACTCTCTTAGATCAAGATTCCCCCAGGTCAAGTCTCCCCATGAATTCTCTCTCTCTCTCTCTCTCTCTCTCTCTCTTTCACACACACACACACACTCCATGTATGTGTGTATGTGCGTGCGTGTAGATTAAATGGTGCTGGAGCTTGTTTTGTTGTTCCTCCTTTGCATGAGCCCTCAGGAGGCCACTTTCGATAGCCAGCTGATCCCAGTATTCCACCTCCCTCCTGCCACTGAAACTGACATCTGGGAGCTCATTAGAGGAGGAAGGAGAAGCAGTGAGCTGTCTCCTGAGTTACAGACCTGATGTGTGTCTCTAGGTAAAGTCCCTACTAGTGGAAACTCAGACTGTCCATCCAGTTAACAAAACATATGATTCTGGAAAATACATCTCACTTCAACATATAAATGGAACAATTGTTCATTTGTGCAAAGTAACTTACTTGGTTGTGTGAATAGATCGACAGAAATGATATGTGCTTAGTGAATTCTGACAGACATAATATAACGTTGCCTCAAGCCTCATGAATGTACTAACACATGGCCTATAATAAAAGAAACCTAGAAATGTAGTATCTAAATCCATAACTTCACTAAATACAAAATATACCTAAATACATGAACAATCACAGCAAAAGTCTGCATACTGTGCTTCACTCTGCTAGATGAGCAAAATTTCAAGAAATACATTCATATATATTTTTGGGAGGATGGGGGTTGACCATGTATTTTTATATTAGCGGCTTAAATCTGAACCTCATTGCAAAATAAAATGCATTTCATGAAATGGTTCCTTTGCAATTCAGGTCAAACATACTGCAGCTATTTTAAAACAAGTGAGATACTCTTCTTTAGAATAAATTCATTATGTTGCATTATAAACTGGGAACAGAGAAAAAGTCACAATTTTATGAGCTGGGGTTTAGCATTCATGTCTTTTCTTTTATTGTTCTTTCATTGCAGTCATTCACATTTCTACAGTCTGTTGGAAGTAGATTTGTTTTATTCAAATGTACTGCATCCAGAGCATATAAAGAGCACATACACAGGATTTGGAAGTCAAATCCTAGACTTTTGCACTCGGATATGTTGTTGCTTGAGCTTAAGAGAGTGAATAAGGGGTGTGGTTTCTTACCTCATCCACCCCAGTGGACTTCTCTGGTAACCTGACGAATCACAGGACACAAAACACACCTGTGTATGCATGGAGCATAGCCATTGGCCAGAGTATGAGAACGACACCTGGGCAGGGCTCCAAGGTGTACCTGAATACCCAGATCTTTTTGTAGACGCAGTTTCTTCGCTTCAGGAGTTTAAGGAGATTGTGTTTCTCGTAGTGCTTGCAATTCCACTTCTATTGTTCTGCTGATTTGTTGCACCAGCAGCTCTCCTCAAACAGGTTGGTGAACCTTCAGTTAACACGGAAGAAGTAGTTGGACCTTCGGCAAATAGAAAGAGCAGGAAGTAAACTCCTTTGGTTAAATGGGCACAGCAAGGCGACACAATGGCATTTCTTGTTCTCGGCTGCATCTTGACTGACCAAATCAAAGAATCAAAGTGGTAACTTAAATACAATTCATTTCTACTATTGTTTAAAAATGGATTTTAAAATGAATGATCTTGCTTAATAGATGCAATGTAGACAGAAATATAGATGCTTAACAGGTTAACTATAACCCCCATGACCTGACAAACCTGTTGGGTCGGTTCAAAACAAACAGAAAGATAATGAGAACTTATTTGTTTAGATACTAAACAGGAAATAGGTGGCATGTATATCAAAATGCAAAGTTATAATGCTAGTACATTTTATTAGGATAGACATACAAAGCTCTAAAACAGCTCTAAAACATGTGGTAGGGTGTTCAGTTTATATTACTTTTTTTCTGGACTTACCGTGTCCCTAATGTCTGATGTATTTTGGTGTCTTCGCCCTTTAAAAAGCTTTACAAGCATTTGCTTATTCTGTCATGTTTTATTATTATAATTAGTTAAGTCGCTCAGTAGATGACTGTCATACAGTAAACACTTTTAAGTAGACGAGACACAAAATTAGAGAGATACATGATGTATATTCTTTTATATATTATTCAAATGAATGCATGCCAAATGTGTAGTCTTTCATTTGGATTAGTATTTCTTAGTTAAACTGTGTTTGATGCAGATTAAGTTCGGTTTCATGTGTCATTCAGATAAGAAGTCAATCAGGTGCAGATGACCAAGGTGACATTTTAATAAGCATGACTAAGCACCTCCACTGCCACTTCAGTGGCCTGCTATAAATGCTGTGTTGCATGCCACAGACATGGGTTTGTTTTGATGAAGGTGCAACCAGTGAGGCTCTCCCGAGCTTAGACTCTCCCTGGTGATTAGTCTGAGGTGACAATGCCTTTGGGATACTTCAGAGCGTTAATTAGTCAGGGGTAACTTTGGGAAATGAGCTGGTGTGATCTTATAAACACTACTACATGATATTTTACGCAAGTGCAAATAATGGGAAGTCATTAATACTACAGTCAGGAAAGGATGAGAAATGCAGAACTAGAAGTCTGAAATTTAAGTGGACGTTTATGATTTTAGTTTTTTTGTTTGTTTGAGGTTTTTTTAGTTTTGGTAATGGCAAAGAATTTTTGCCTTAATAATCACTGATTCTCAACAGCTTCAAAATTAAAATGAAAACATTCACTAAATTATTTTATATAATGTATATTACGATAAAAATATTGAGAAATTGGAAATAAAAAATGAGTGAGCAATCCAAGCCAGGATGGATATTTAACAAGCACATAAATGCATTGCAGTGTGGTATATTGATTATAGTGACAGTGGGATACTCCTTTTATTTACACATTCTATGTGCATAGTGATGGATTTAGGATTGGCAATTTTTATACACTCTCGGCATAAGCCCAGTGATTTTATCAGAGACCAGCAAGAGAACAGCAAGATGATAACAAGGATGGTCATCTCCATCTTACGAGGCAGTTTTGGATGTCATAGAATTCTCTAATACTGCCTGGTAATGATGCAGATGGCCCTCTACTTGACTCTATGGAAATGCAGTGATGTTATATACCCATGGTAAGTAATTATTATTATTATATTATTATTATTATTAGTATTTTAACTCTGCTCTTAGGGCACATCTTACCTGAGAGTGCTGGGCTGATCATTGGTGTTCTAACACTGTCTGGTAATGATGCACCCTGACAGCAAGAAACATGAGTATCATCCATTATGAAGAATTTTATCATTTATTATATAAATTTTTCAGGATAGACATTCTGTGACTGAAAACTGACTCAGCAGCTACAAGCAATATGTGCCATATGTAATCAGTTATAAATATATCATTTTTGCAAAAGGCATTAATGAGATGAGACACGCTGTTGCACAATACATACACAACACCACCTAAAATAGCCAAAGATAAAGCAAATTCCTTGACAGTATGAATATTAGAAAAGAAAAATGTCCTGTTAAAGATGAGACTGGGTGTTTTCATTTTACTCTCATCTGACTATTGTGATGAGATTAAAAATTCACCACTAGCTTTTCAGCCCTGTTGCACTGATATATTGAATGATTGTTTCAGTGATTTTGTTGGAAGGACCCCCACCCCAAACACACTCACACAAACACACACCTAGTAGTGTGCTCTGTCAACCTGTGATTGGTTCTTTAAACCCCACCTCTATGGCTTATTATGTTGGTGACACATGAGATGTGTGTGAGAAAAAGGGTTCCTTTTTTATTTTCTGTGATGAAGGAAAAGGAAGTTATTACTGTCACTGAAAAGATGTATAACCCAGTTTATAGCACAGTGTTATATATGCTCCGCATTAACTTCTGCATTATCTGATAACACTTTTAGTTAGGTTTAATTAAATAGTGTACCTGTAATGCATTCACAACATATGTTCTTTCCCACTGCACACTCACAAACAGGGAAAACCGTAGGTCTAAATAATTCTGCACATGCAATTCATATTTACAATGGACAGGCGCCACATAAAAGCATTTAACAACCATGTCATGTCCAAGGTAATGTTTGCCAAGGGCCTGCTCTTTAAGTGTAATGTAACCAAACCTTTCGTTACTTTATCCCAACCCCCCACCAGTAGCAGCATTTCTACTGTTCTATTCATGTTTATAAAGCTCCCATGAATCTTTTCTATCCCTCATTGTACTCATGCTGCCTTTATATGCTTTATCTAATTCTGTCTATGTCTCCCTGCGCAGTTTCACCACAAAGACTGATTCTTCTCCTGGTTCTTTACTCCTCCTGTGTGCCTCTATAAAATCCTCTGATTTGCGTCTTACCAGGCATGTTTAGACGCTTGTACTATCTCTAATACTGCCTGGTAATGCTGCCAATCACAAGGAAGTTGATCATCATAACCTTCCTTCTCAGTCAGTACAGGAAACCTTTTATATATGCATGTTAACATTATAGCTCCTGTTCATCTGCTGATCTGATACTTTTATGTTTAGTGTCATTAACAAATGATGTGAATTCATGCAAATCCTGTGTAATTAGAATATGCAATAAATGTTGTTTCATTTAAATGTGTGTGCCGTTTCATTTTCTATTACCCACCCTGTATGTATTGTTTCTAAACACAGTGTAATAGACAAATCACAGTTCACATCCCAGCACTGCCGCCAGAGCGCTTAATGGACCATTGATCGAAGGGTGGTATAAAATGTAAGCTGAAAAATTAAGGAATTAAGTGGCATTAAGCTGTCATTCCCTTTATTCAGTAGGACCATTAACCCTTGAATGCTCAGCTCTTTGCTAAACTGTGTTCTAGTTGTAAATTTGGATTAAAGCATCTGTCAAATAAGTAAGTCTAAACTGCAAATGCAGAGCAAGTTGAGGTCTACTTAGTCTTACCAGTGAAAACACCCTAATAAAGCCATTTCCTGATTAAGCAAATCTTCTGTGCTCCCAAAACAAGGTCATTTTTCCAATGACAAAGTAAGACTGGTTTATAAGAGAAACCGTCACTTGGCTGTCATACTGTATCTATCAGCATATTCTGTTCCTGCTTGGCAGGAAAACATGCTACAGCCGTTAGCCGTTAATTTTGTTGTAGTTGTTATGGCTGATGGAAAAGTACAACCTCAAATAAACCTTAAATAAATCAACATGGCTATATGCAGGGGCCTAATATCCATTCAGCTATCATTTTAGGTCAATTTGTGTTTGACAATTCAGTTGCAGTTGCATAGTAGACAATTGTTTTTGCATTTTCACAGAAAATGCAAAACTCAGTAAGTCACCTTCCCTTCCTTTTCAGCCACACCATATGAATTTGGCTCCTGTTAGTTCACTAGTAACCCATGTAAATGGAACAATCTAAACCATTAGTGAGTCCAGTGTGATTAATGGCAAAAAGATGTAAAATAAACTAGTTTATTGAATATACTAAATATAAAAGTAAAACTTAAACTAGCTAATTTGTGTAGTTGTTATTATAATACACTGCCTAGCACAAAATTGAGCTTCACCGGCTAATAGTGAAATCTGTTGCTCCAATGATTATGCTAAAGTGGAAGTCATAAACTGAGACAATGACCGTTGTAAAAAGCGCTATCCACATAAAATTGAATTGAATAAATCCGATCTGGTCCTCAATATTATACTTGGAGGGCTGCTGTGTAAAGCTACTTTCATTCATGCAGCATTTTGGACTGAAATGGCTAGCACTAGTGGTAACTTTAATGTTTTAACAATTTGTATGGTCAGTGTTTATGTATGGTCAGATTTAACCAAGTACTGGGTCTGTATATGAAGTGATCTAAAGCCAGTACTGCTATAAACTTATTTAACAGCAGAGAAAGTGCACTTTACACTGTTCACAATGTGCATGATTGAATGAATGAAAGGCAGATTTAATACATTAACAAAATTACATACTACAAAGTAGGCTAGAGATACAACCTTTTATTGTGGCCCTCAGTTTGAGATGATTTAATTACAATTTAGATGATTGAAAATGATATGTTTTTGTATACATTTTTTACAAACCTAAACAATTTTTTTATTTCCCTCTTAAATAAAGGATTATTTAATGATAAAGCTAAAAATGTATGTCTTATGCAAACACTAACTATTCTATGTAGCTAACTATTCTAGCTAACACTAAGTTAACTGATAAAACACTGTCCATTTTCTAACACTTGACATTTGTACAGTAATTGATCAAATGTTTTTTATAGTGGCCTCAGTTTGGTTTTGTTAGTTGATCTGCAGCTATATATATATATATATATATATATATATATACAAAACCTCCAGATTTACCCATTTTCCATAAATAAATGCTACTGGAATGGTCCCTCATTTTTAAACACAATTTCACACCTCACACATATCCCATGTGGAATAATAAAACTTGTTATATAAAAACAAATTGTATTATTTTTGTAGCTCAACTTTTTAATCAAAATGGATAAATTTGTAACTATTCAGATTTATTATTATTATTATTATTATTAAAACATGGAATTCTTGTTACTCCAAAAGAGTTTCCCCTTGTGGCTGATGCAGTACCACAGTGATTTATGCTTTTCAGTGGGTTTTGCCCTGTGACTCTTTCTTTTCCATTTCTTAACATCTGTGGATCATTTATAGGTCAAAATCATCTTTCTTTTGTCTCCATGTGTGAGTAAGTACAGGAATTGTAGACGATATTCCTTGGAAGAAGGTATGGTCTGTACCGCACAAAATTCCCAATAAAGTAATAATATGAAAGAAGTAATATTTAAGATAACTTGTAGATTTTACACTGATAAGTGCGTTCTTAAAATACATTTTTTTAAAAAAAGATATAAACATAAATTGTTATTTTTGCTTGGATAAACCAAAAACTTCTTTACATTTATTTTGGTGCTGTACCCACACTGTTAAATTCTGGTCTGACATTCTTGAATTCATTCAGTGTTATGTGAACCCCAATTTTGTTTTACTTTTGGAAATTGAAATTTTGGTTTTCTGGAACAGTTGGGCACACGGTGGCTTAGTGGTTAGCATGCTCGCCTCACACCTCCAGGTTTGAGGGCTTGATTCCTGCCGCAGCCCTGTCTGTGTGGAGTTTGTATGTTCTCCCCGTGCTGCAGGTTTCCTCTGGGTACTCTGGTTTCCTCCCCAGACCAAAGACATGCATTTTTGGCTGATTGACATGTCCAAAGTGTCCGTGGTGTGTGAATGTGTGTGTGATTGTGCCCTGCAACGGATTGGCACCCCATTCAGCGTGTACCCCACCTTGTGCCCCATGCTCCCTGGGATAGGCTCCAGGTTTCCCATGACTCTGAAGGGTAAGTGGTATAGAAAATGGATGAATGTTTTTCTGGAATATGAAAGAATAAATTGTACCTTTTTTCTTTGTAAATATGACATTTTTATTAGCAAAGTACCATATTCAAGTGCAAACCTTTCTTTTTTGTCTTCGAATGTGATCAGAAAACTTAAGTCATACGAACTTTTTCTGTGAACTAACAGAATGACTTTCTATATTTGAAATATTTTTCATTTATTTATTCTTTCCCTCTGTTCTCCTCACTTGTTTACAATGTTATAGTGTTTTTACTGCCTTAAAAAAACACTCCTGATGAGTGTAATAGTAATAATAAAGCATTTCGTTTGTTTCTCGTTTTGCCTCAGGCGAACTTCCACTGTGGGCGTGGTTCTTGCAGTCTATCTTCCGGTCCACTAGATGGCAGCACACAGACATTAGTCTTCGCTTCACAACTTTATATGCAAAGAAAAAGCGGTACTCCAAATCACTTCCTTAGCACGTTTTGCTGCACCATTTAGCGGTTAAATCGGTGTCTTTTTGAGAACACGTTGTCGTATATTCATCTGTTAACACCAGGAAATGTCAGGAATCCCACCAGACTCGTGGCAGCCCGCTACGGTGTCACTCGAGACCTCGTAAGTAGAAGCAGTTTATATATTTGAATGAATGAGTTCATGGTATTAACTGTAAGCTACAGGACAGGCTTTTTCCTCCTATAAGCAGTATCGGTCCTGTTTCAGTCTCTGGAGCGCTAATGTCCCGCTTACTGTAGCTGGTTACGGGCTGCGAGAGAGATGGTGATGACATTAAGTGTGTACGATATAAAACTGGGGAAATGTAGACACGCATCTGAAACGTCATTGTGCTGCTGTGGTCTTCAGTATGGGAACCATCGTGTTGGAGTTGTACTGGAAACACGCACCTAAAACCTGCAAGAACTTCGCCGAGCTGGGCAGACGAGGATATTACAACAACACCAAGTTTCATCGCATCATTAAAGACTTCATGGTGCAAGGAGGGGACCCGACAGGAACTGGTGAGTCCTGACTAAGTGTACAAACATCTGTTGTTGTCGTTATTGCATGAGAGAGAGAGAGAGAGAGAGTGAGAGTGAGTGAGTTTGAGATGTTTTCTGAAGAACAGTGGGCAGTTTAACTGCTCAGGACAAACAAACAAGGGACTCATGTATAACTGTCATGAAACATAAAACAGTCATGGATTATCCAGGTAACAACACACAGTATTAAGAATCCGGGGTATGTAAACTTTTGAACAGGGTCATTTTTTAAAAATAAATTCAGCTATTATCTTGCTACAATTAGAATTTCGGTAATTCCTACAAGCCATATACACACTGTGTATACAAATATAATCTTCCCACAGATCTGAATTCTTCGGGTGAGCACTACACTGTGAGCCAACAAGCACAACGTCCATATCTCAACACATTGCATTACAGTGCTGATAGTCATGCTTGTTTCTGTGCTGTCAGTGTAACTTAAAATTCAGAGTTTAAGACTGTAGCGGATAATATCGGACGGTTAATCAGATTGAAAAAATCGTTTATTGTCCTCTCAGGCCGTGGTGGTGCATGTATATATGGAAAACAGTTTGAGGATGAACTTCACCCAGAGCTGAAATTCACAGGTGGGTAAAACCATAGCTTAGGCAAATCACTAATGCTAAAAGGATTGGTCGTACTAGAAGACGTGGTCTAAGAATGCATGTTACAGTAGAAATTACATTCTTTTTGCATATAGCACTGCAGAAGGAATTGGTGTGTGTAGTTTTAGTTACAATCTCACTCGTATGAAATCTGTGCCATGTCCTAATGACTTGACTGCAGTATTGATCACTGTCTGATTTGTGGTGTGTTTTTGTTTTATTTTCGTATAGGTGCTGGAATCCTTGCTATGGCTAACGCAGGCCCAGATACAAACGGGAGTCAGTTCTTTTTGACTCTGGCCCCCACACAGTGGCTTGATGGCAAGCACAGTATATTTGGGAGAGTTTTCCAAGGCATCAGCGTTCTCCATCGAATCGGCATGGTGGAGACTAACAGTCAAGATCGTCCTGTGGAGGAGATCAAAATACTCCGGGTGACTCTACCTAACTGACACGCGTCAAAGTGCACATATAATTTTGTACAGTATTGTTTTTTTTTTTAAACAATAAACCAATATTTTGTAATGTTTGTGTGATTTCATTAGGATTTTGGGGGGTATAATTCTACACTCTTCTATATCTGTTTTATTCATTACAAGCAAGACTAATCCTTGTACTTGAACAGATGATTACACAGATGTACATAAGTGAATTTATACTAGGTTTTTTTTTTCTACTGTAAATAGATTCACAGAAAGAGGGATGCTTTTACTATTAAACAGTTGTGTACAAAGCCTAAATAACACTGGATGAACTAATATTGCATGTACCAGTCTTCCACTTACCACACTTGTAAGTGGAAATGCAGTTCTCTCTTTCTGGCTACATATGGATATTTCTCTAAAAATACAAAGTATACATATATTAATCATTAGCATTGAGATCACTTGTATAAACCAAATAATCATGTGCTGACCAGTGATAACAGGCATTGTGAATAGATAGAAATTATGGTCTGTTCATTTGTGCTGGCTAAAGATCACCAGTTGTTTTAGGGCTGACAGAAAAAGAGACTTCATCAGAGAGTGTGTGCAGTTCTGTACTACTGTTTTATTTATATATATATATATATGTATGTATGTATGTATATATATATGTATATATATATTATAAAAATGTGTCTAAAATAATAACACAAAAAAATTCTGATCTTTCATGTCTTTATTGAGAACCAAAAAAAACTCATAGTGCTTGTGGAAAGAGTATGTGAACCATTGAGTTAATGACTACAGCTACTTTGACTGATAAAAACTTCTCAAACATTTGGAGTTTGCACTGCACAAGAAGCACATTCTTATGTGAGCCATGCCTCAGAGCTTTCAGAGGATCTACGATCAAGAATAGTTTATTTACATAAAGCTGGCGAGGGTTACAAAGTGATTTGAAAGGCTTCAGAAATTCACCAGTCTATAGTTAGGCCAACATTCTACAAATGGAGACACTTTGGGACTGTTGCTAGTCTATCAGGAATTGGGCGCCTAGTCAAAATGACACCAAGAGCACATCGAAGACTCTTCAATGAGGTAAAGAAACAACCCTGAATGACAGCCAAAGATTTGACGGCATCATTAGAACTGTCTAACATCTCTGTTCATGAGTCTCCAATACGTAAAACATTGAACAAGCAGGGTATCTACGGCAGGACACCATGAAGGAAGCCAATGCTTACTAAAAAGAACATTGCTGCATGCCTGAAGTTTGCAAAAGAGCACATTTACACTCCACAGTGGTATGGGCAA
>JAOUWY010000030.1:19233021-19243716 GCA_025728095.1 Prietella phreatophila
GATCGATAACTGGACAAAATTTTGGAGATGCTTTACTAAAATGTTTCTTAAAAACCTTTTGATCTGAAGGTTTATGATTAAATGTTTGAAATCAGTGTCGTAGACTAAAATATAGTTGTGCCAACATTTCCACCAAGGTAAGAAGCAGATAGTACAAATCAATAAGTTTGACAATTTTATGCACTGGTTTGAACAGCATTTTAAATAAGAATTTGTTTAGAATTCATAAATTATACAGCAGCTCAAAACAGTTTATTTATAAGAATGAGTTGCAATCAGACACCCTTCTTTGTTAAGTGGGCGGATGCAGTAACATGCAGTTACTGGTTATGAATCAAGTATCAATGTAATGGACATGTCAAACCAGACCTCAACTACCATGTCACGAATTCATGGGCGTTACCCTTTACATGTATACCGCACCCAACACTGCATCAGGGACTGTTACGACTGTGATTTGGAGCAAATGTCCTGCGCCCTGTGAGCCATTACAGCCCCATCAGTGAAGCATTCATGTTCACAGTTAAAGAGTGTGCTGCATTTTATTTAATTTTTTTCTGGACCAAAATGACTTGCACTGGTCCATACCAATCCAGTGTTGTAATTCTTCCAGACACATCTGGTCATGTGAGATGTGTCACAGAGATGAGTCAGGATGATCACAGCACACAATAATACATTTAGGTATGGATCATCATACACTTCTTTCATGTAGCCATTTTTTTAGTTGACTACATAACGATTAACAGGCAATATATTGTGCAGCCTGATGAGTGATCCTACACCATCGTATTATTAATCCAAGAATAGTGCAACAAGTAGCCCATGCCCCTGTGTCCTCTGCTGCTATTTATTCCATAATGGACTCCATCCATTCAGTGCTATGACACATTTCCATTTCAATAGTGTGCAGCATTGTTAACATTCATCAGCACAGTGAGACCTGTCCTTCAGGTTTCTCTAATTATTGTTCTGATATTTATACAAGACATCTATATGAGTTTTATACATACACACACACATTTTATATATATATATATATATATATATATATAAATAAATAAAATAGGTATTTTTATACCTTCACAGTTGTGCGTGTATGACAAAGCCTAGATTTTTAGAAAAGGGTTTGCAAGTATTTTTACATACCTGATGAACGTCACTGACATTCATCTTCAGGAGCTCTTGCAGACACCGATTATAGTGCCACTGTTTGAATGTGTAGTCAAAGAACTTGAAATGCAGGTGCAGTAATACGACGAACACTGACGTGTTTGCACAACGCTAAATGTCTAGAGATTTTAAACTCTTTACAGGGGGTATATAATAATTTAAACCCAACTGGGTGTGCTATTATGGTAAAATAATTGAGGACCGTCAGGTTGTATGTGGCCTGATCCACTTTACTATCACCATTAAATATGTAAATAACAACGGCATGTTTCGAAATCCATTTATGTGGAGTGTCTGCCATACAGGTCCCTGTGAATCAGCAGTGTTGTTCTAGAAAATTATTCAAACACCTTTTTACTGATCAAAATCGAGAATTCATAAGCACTGTTATAGAATATTTAATAAATGAACAATTTTAGAAAGAACATTATACAAACATTAATACCTTATGTCTACTATTGATTTAAATCCAGAAAGGGAAAAGTACAACCTAGGTTAAGCCAGGTATGGTGACATGCCACGGTTCAGACATGTCTCGCTGCACAAATTGTTGGATTCCTACAAAAGACCGCTGTAGAACCAAGACATTTGCAGCATTGTCGCCATTTCTACAACAAAATAACAAAAAGTATGTTCAACAGAGTAATAACAGGAATAGGAGAACGACAGACAAACATAGTGGCCACACAAAGGTATCAGTTATCTAATGAAAGTATCACAAACGGTATCATAGTATCTATTTAAGGGTCATTTGCAAATTATACAGTGTATGAACACACATTTTCTCCAGGTGAAACCAGATGTGTGGGTTTATTGAGGAGACTTGAATGATTAGAGAGGTCATTGACAGTTGAAGGGTTGCGAATGGAAAATGTGACAGAGTTGGACTGGATGAAAACAATACCAACACCGCTGTGGTGGACTGGCCTTTTAAAACAGCTGATGAAAAACAAGAAGAGCAAACAAAGTGGTGAAGCACAGGAAGCCCCTGTATCAATATCATTGAGGCCATTAGAGTAATCATGAGAAGTGGTGACGTGCGAATCTACACTGCTCCATAAGATGAGTTACCTGGATACCTGCACCTGCGCTGCTTTAAACAGCTGCAACCTAACTCTAGACAGATAAACAGTCAAAATGAAATACAAATGTCCTACAGGGATTGTAGAAAACCCTGGCCTACATGCAATGATCACCCGTCATCTGTGCTGTCTTTGAACACATTAAGTTTTCACCCCTAATCACACTGATCAAGAGTGCGGTCCATGGTAAAATTATGCAATAACCAATCACAAAGTTTGGAAATAAAAATTATTTGGTACAGTACTATATGGGTGTCTGTGGTTCAGGTGGTAGAGCAGGTTGTCCACTAATCGTAGGGTTGGCAGTTCGATCCCCGGCCCACGTGACTCCACATGCTGAAGTGTCCTTGGGAAAGTCACTGAACCCCAAGTTGTTCCCAATGGCAAGTTAGCGCCTTGCATGGCAGCTCTGCTATCATTGGTGTACGAGTGTGTGTGAATGGGTGAATGAGAACCAGTGTAAAGCACTTTGGATAAAAGCCAAAAAACCCCATTTACCATATTTCTGGAAGGGTTGTTTTGGTGGCTGGTACTAGATTTGAATAGATTTGAAACCTTTATTGAGCATGTATCCATCCTTGATATCTATTACATTATTCTACTTTTTTTTTTCTTTTAGCTATTTATGTATTTTTGGTCCTAGCTTGTTTATTGTGCCACTGAGCAAACAACAATGCAATTTCAATGATAAAGGATCGATATATCATCTGTCTAGCTTTGATGCTTTCAGACATGAGCCACAGAGTATAATCCAAGTGTGTGTATGTACATATTTGATTACGTCGTTATCTTTGGCTTTGCTGCTCCTTTAACAGCTTGGATTCGATTCCGTCTTACTTGCAAGTCCCTCTGAACAACGATGCCACGCGATGGTTTGGAAACATAAAGAAAGAGAGAAAACTCCTCTCATTCATCCTCATACACTCTTGCCTCAAAGCTCTTCCACTATGCCTTCATTCAGCTGTAAAGAATTCTTGCTTTGTCACATTTTTGTGTAATGAACTGCCCTCTGATCTCCTTGCCTGATGAAGGCGTGGTTTCTTTGCTTACAGAGGGAGCTGCAGAAGAGATGTCTGCACTGTAACAATGATTGCAGTCAGTAAGAGTTTATCTCGGCCCGTATCGGCTCACGTGCTCTGTTGGTCATAGACAGGGACAGAATCTCTTTATAGTTAGTGGTGGGAAAAAGAGGGAAACTTCTCGTCCCAACATTCACCTTACTTTATGTCATTAGCTACTGATGTTCTAAACACTCTCTAATCAACACACCAATGTAACACAAGCATGTGTATGTTTGTATGATATGCACGAAATTGTTTCATTTAATTTGTTACAGTTAATGGTTGAACCAACACCATGAACAGTATGACTGACAAATCAGTACCATCAGTTATAGTGTTATTTGATTCATATTATTTTTTGCTCGAAAGTGGAATGGAATATTATCCATAGGTATCCACAATGTTTCTGTAGTGGGAAGGGGACAGGAATTACAGTAAACACTGGACGGACTATACAATATGCATTAACGTAGTACCTTTGTGAATGATGGACTTGTTGTAGGGAAGACTGTTACCATTTGTTGTGACTCGAACATGAACTGGTGGTGCAGCACCTCAGGCATTACCATCCAGCAAAAGATTAATCGGCCCAAGGACAAATATAAGTGTTCACATTTAACGAAGTACTGAAAAACATTGTTTTATAGATGAGGATAGGGTGGGATGGGGGTTAGTGTTGGGGCTCAAGAGTGAGACAAGATGGGGGTTAGTGTTGGGGCTCAGGAATGGGGCGGGATGGCCTTAGTATAGGAGCTTAGAGAAATTGGGAAAGATGAGGGTTAGTGTTTGGGCGCAAAGAAATGAGGGTGGGATGGGGTTAATGTTGCTGCTCATGGGAACGGTGTGGGATGGGAATAATGTCTGGGTGTGAAGGATTGGCTTGGGATGGGGGTTAGTGATGGTGCTCAGAGAAATGGGGTGTGATGGGGTTAGTGTTTGGCATTACAGGAATGGGGTGGGATGGGATTAGTCTTTGGGTTTACAGGAATCTGGTGGAATTGGGTTACGTGTTGTTGGGGCTTACGTGGGTGGAGTATTAACGGTTTCAGTGAGGAATAGGTGTTAGGGATGGCAGCTATGGTCAGAATGTGGAATGAATTTTGTTTCTGTGCAACAGACAATAGAATATTATAGTGCCATCACCACAGAGGCTAGATATTTCCAATAAATATTACTGCACTGAAAATGTGCCAATGCCGATGCACACCTGTTCATGTCTTATGTTACATGTGTGTGTGTGAGAGATAGAGAGGCAGAGAGAGAGACAAACAGACAAAGAGTACAAAAGCCAGAGACACTGTAGCATGTTTACCTCTTCAACAGCTGACACGACCAAAGAAAGCAGACCACACAGGAACGTTTCTAAACAACCGTAACCCATTTGAACCCTTTTATAGACCATCATTTTAAAAGTCAGACATAATGCCTGTCCTTGCTTTTGTGTGTGTGAAAGTTTCCGACTGTTCTTTCAGTGAGCTCTTTTATCAAGATAAATGTGAACAAGAGTTAAATGAATGAAATCTAGAGGGAGCAAGGGCCCTTGGAAATGAGCTTCTGTAGATTATTTAATTCTCACGACTGCCAAACATCACATCCACATTTACTTTTTATCTTCTAATTATCCTCATCAGTGTTTCAAATCAAAGAACAATATACAAAGCTTCCAAATGAGAGCACTTCAAAACTCCTCAATGAAAAAGTTCCACTCCATTTCATGCATAAATAAGTCTTCTGATTACAGAATGGAGAGGGACATGAATGAACAATGGCTCAACTAAAAGGGTCAATGAGAGACGGCGTTCTGAAATGGGTTAGGACATCCAAACGGAAAATAGTTATCTCATAAAACCGCTTCATTTATTTTACTTTCTTTTGGTTGCAGAAAAGTAAATCTTTGTTTAATGATGGCACCTTCAAGAAAAACAACAGCGCATTCCAGTAAATTGAGACAATACATCAAATTTGGCATTTGGGTAAAACTGATTTTTGACAGATGTACACATTAGCTACATTTGCTGGTTGCATCCCAAATAAGCAGCTACAAAACAGGTGCAATCTCTAAATAATGCACCGAAACACCCACGCCGGCTCCTTGCTGGAAACATGCATGAAAGTTTTGCTGTAAAGGAAGCTAGTAAAATGGACAAACTGAGACTCTCAGTGTATTCAGGATTGCCAGACTACAGGGTGTCCTGAAACTCTCCATACATACGTTGAAATTAACACACTTTTTTTTTTTAGCAAAATGTCGCACACAACACTGTTGCCAAACTTATTAACAAATTACAAAAGACTGGAAGTGTTGCGGAAAAAACAAGAAGTGGACATCAATGAACATACATTAAAGAAGCCACAATCGACGTGGTTCTGGCAAACATAGTCCCTTGCATATGGAGACTTTTGGGACACCCTGAAGATCAAGTATTTCATTTAGCTCACCTGTCAAAAAAAAAACCAACAACAACAACCCCAACCCCTGACTCAAAACAAAAACAAATAGAACAAAACAAAAACCAAACAGTCCAAACTGTAACTAACTACATATACATTAGATTTACCATTCCACACCGCAGCACTCTGGGGGAAGACCCTGCCCAATCTCTCAAACAATGCTTCTAAGCTAGACCTAGTGGCTCTTCGCTCAAGCTAGGGCAGTTATAACAGTGGATACAGACTAGAGCATTACTCCCTTTACTGAAAGCTAACCTATGTGAAGTGTCATTACAAAGCTCAATGAGTCTGACCCACTAAAATTATCAGATTATAGTGAGACTCAGTTTGTCCTGCTGCTATTAAAGGGTTTCACTGAGCTGTGTGTGTTCACTGAAATGGCCCAACCTCTCTTAGGGACCCATCTCCACATACACACTCTCAGCAAGAATTTTCTCTAAATTAAATTTCTACTAAAATTTACACTATTAATGCTATTTGAGGAGATCATTCTCTGTTGTGATCCAAACAAACGTAAAGACATGTTTGACCAATTTTTGAGAAAGTCACATGGTGTATATTTGTATATAAAACCCTCTAGCTAAACTGTGTGGACACCAAGGGTTCCCTGGGTAACACAGAAAGTCAGGCTGAAACAAAACTTTCAAAGTCTGGCTCAATATTAGCAACAAATTGGGGAAAAGTAAATAAAGGTGTGCAAGATTCAAGGCCAGATGGGTGAGCAAATACCATTCAACCATACACTGCACTTGCATCAACACACGCTCACAAACACAGGTATTGCTTCATTCAACACCAAACCTATCTCAGAGAGATACAAAGATTATTCTCCTTTTGATTGCTGATAATTAGGCACAGTGTTAAGTGCCTGTCAGTCACAACCAAACAGTGGCAGTCACACATTGGAGAGTCACAATCATTCGCACAAACATACCCCAACCGAGGATCTTATCTCAAAGGCATATCAAAGGTCTTTAGAAGTGTAACACTCAAATATTGTAAAACGTCCTAAAGACAATGGAAAGAGACTGTTTGGAATAAAATGCTGACGTAAGCAAACACGTGTTCCAGTCTTTCTAAGAGGCAGGTATTGGTTGTTATATTACATTAATTGCTTAGTTATTTTTTTAATGGTTTACAATATTGTACTATAAAAAAAGAAATTTATTGCTGAAACATCTTTGTTTCATTCGAAATTAGAGGGACAGTTCTACCTCTTCTTACTCTTATTCGGTGAGAATTATGATGTTGCCTTCCCTTAGAAGGAGACATTCGATATGGCCCCACATTCAGCCAAATTACGGACGCTCAGCTGTCATTATTTTGCCTTCTAAATAACTTTATCTATAAAGCACAATTTTTACTTGAAAGTGCTGACTACAAAGGCATCCTTTGGCTGAATGGAACACACGGGTCGTGATGGTATCCTACGGTGTTCAGGTTGATAATGCTATTTGTTCATATATACTATTGCAGTCACTGATTATCACCACATGCCTTCTGTCCACGATTATGTCGAATTGGCGGGATTGCTTTTTGTCATGTCAACTTGTTGGATAACCTCAGAACCGTCATCAGTACCACTGCTAATCTGAACATGCACAACAATTCTTATTTCCTTTGACCGCTACGCGGAAACATGTCGATCGTTTAAGAAGCCTTTGGAAGATATTTAACTAGAAATGTGAAACATTCTGACTTCGGAGGCCGAGATAGCCCGCAGACAGCTTCACTACAAAATCTCCCTGTGACAGATCTGCAATTACTTCATTGTAAGCATGTTGGCGCGTGTCCTAGATGTTTGAGTGGAGCCCTGAAGCAGCTCTCAATTAAGGATCTTCACGTCACCAGGGCCAGGAAGAAAGCTGAAAGGATCATCATTGATCCCACACACAGGAAACCATCTGTCCCACACACCCTCCTCAGAAAAGAGATGCAACACAGGAAGTGTCGCCCCCCCACAATAGCCATGCCTCTGTTCACCAAGCCTTACTATTAGAGCCTACTTGAAAATGACATTTCCCCTTCACAGTGACATGCAAGGACTTCACAGAACAATACCGGACTCAATATTTATGTGATTACGTACAGTGTCCATTAGGTCAGTTTCCTGGTACTTCTTTCCCCCTGTGTATGCTCACTGCAGTGCAAAATGTTAGTAAATATGCCATAAAGAGTGTTCAACAAATAACACAGCTATAATAGTAAACCTCACACACAAACCCTTTTTGCCATTTCAAAACCGTCATGGTTTACTAAACAGGAGTTTTAGTAATACTCTACTACATTGCTCATGAAAAATGCATTTCTACACACCCGTCTCCTCGAGTGCACAAGTGCCCTGGTTAGAAACTGCTGGTTTAAATGGAAACACTCCAGATATATCCATGTGCTTTTTCACTTATAAGTACAATATTGCGATAATAAATTCCCATGACAAAAACATAGCCTCATCCATCAACAGCAGCACCTTATTTTAAAGTGCTGATAGGTTGTGCACCTGGAAGGATGTAACTTACAGCAATATATGAAACTGTATGGCAGACTGAGGTTTGTTTCTGGATGTTGCAGCATGACAGTTGTGGGATGATTAGGTCAAATCTGTGGGTGACATGTTCGATTAGCATGATGGGACACAGGGACACTTTGGCCTCCAAAATCACCAATCTCATTGGGATTACTGGAACAGCATGTAAACCACCTCTAGCTGCACTACATAGGAACATGAAGATCTCAAGACAATGGTGGAGTCCTTACGTGACACGACTATTATTATGTTATTATTAAGTCATTATTATTATTATTGGTTAATAAATGGGGCAGTGGTGCCTCAACAGTTCAGATTCTTGGTTACTGATCAGAAGGTAAGGGGTTCAAGCTCCTTGATCAAGGCCCTTAAACTTTATCTGCTCCATGGGTGACCCTGCACTCTGAACTCAACTTCTTAACAAACGGGGATATGCAAAAAAAAAAAAAAAAAAAAAAGATGTTCACTGTGCTGTAATGTATATGTGACAAATAAAGGCTGCTTCTTGTAATACCAAGCATCAGGAAAGAGATGACATATGCAACTAATTTTTTATCTGAGGAGCACATCACAAGCTGTGAAAAGTTTAGGTAGATATTATGACATGAATACGCAATATCAGCCCTTCTGCCTACTCCTTACATGGTCCTCTAACATGACCTACCAGTTTCTCCTTGAACACTATGTGCTTGAGCCATTTGAAGTCAGATGGTTTGAAGGCAGAAAGGACGAACAGAGAGCTCTTCTCGTAGAGCTCGGGTTTCTGAATAGCTCCTTCTGGATATGTGATACGCATGGTGGTCTTAGAGCCCACGTCCTTCTCATAGCCGCTCACTGGAGCCTCGTTCAGCCTGTAGCAGGAAAACACACAGTGATGTGATACTCGGGGTTGGAAAATTCAACTAATACGAATATTATAGACATATTCCTTAAATCACAAAAGTTGGATGACAACAATGAATACCACTAAACGTTAGCCATCCAGTCTCTAAACATACTTTTCTTGCTACTATAAATAGAGTGGCCAGTGCTGGAAAACCTTGCAAAATGTTAGCTGACAATATATGTTTATCATTAATTTGTTTATTTTACTCTTATATATCAAAATTATTCAACCCCCATATCAAACCAGGTGTATTGTAGCAATTTAGACTTTCAGCCCTTGGCAATTAACAAAATCAAACAAAAACTATTTAAATAGTTCAACACAATGAATGCTTCAAGTGGTTTCCCCAAATTCAACTGAAAATGCAACTTATAATGATAGAATCTCTCAGAAATGTGCAAAACAGGTGTTGTCTCAAGCACACCTAATGCAACTAATCAAGGGCTTCATTAGGTGCACCAGGTGTGCTTGAGCTGGAACACATGAAATACCTGAACTGGCAAGATTCTACATGGTCACCACAGTCACCTGACTTAGAAAATCTCTGGTGGGATTTGAAGAAGGCGGTTGCAGCACGCAAACCCAAGAATATTACTGAACTGGAGGCCATTGCTCATGAGGAATGGGCTAAGATTCCTCAGGAACGCTGCCAGAAGCTATGCATCTTGTTTGCAGCAGGTCATAACAGCAAGTGTGCTCTACTAAGTACTACAGATGCTTGCCATGAAGAGGTTGAAGAATTTTAAAACTGGAGAAATCTCTAGCTGCATTTTCAGTTGAATTTGTGAAACATCTATTTCGATTGTTGTTGTTTTTTTGTTCATTGCAAACAGCTGAAAGTGTAAATTTGGACAATAAACCTGATTTGCAATAGGGGTTGAATACTTTTGATTGCAACTATATGTGTTTATCTTACCTTATGACCACATCATACTTATCAATTGTGGAACCCAGGGACTTGTTGAAAAGGATCCCTCCATTGCCAATGACGATACACTTTTTACAGCTCAAACTGCATAAAACAAATACAGCAGACAGATAGTAAAAAGCATAATATGAAATTAACACTGGTTTAAACAAAAACAAACAAACAAACAAAAAAAACCCAACACCTAATATGTAAATGATCATGCAGATTTATAACAAAGAGACGGTAAAGTGATACCTGTCCAGGTCATCTCCAAGCCCGTACTTCTTAGTCTCGGCTAAAATGTTGTTGATGAACTTTTCTGTGGAGCGAGAAAAATACAGAGTTATGAGCAGAACCATTTATCAAACACCAAGTTACACAAGCCTGAGTAGAGTCCTAGATCTTTCACTCTCAAACTCAAGCCAAGTCCAAATTCCCAATGCTGCCAGGCTTGAGTCCTAATCAGTTATGTTATTTAATTATTTAAGTAATTATTTACACAGTCAGTCATAGAAGGCAAAATTCCTAAAGTCAATGTTTTCATATCACTGTTATAGCTCCTTCAGAAGAAATAAAAATAAAGCTGAAGATGGGAAGGTCATTTG
>JAOUWY010000030.1:19250600-19261301 GCA_025728095.1 Prietella phreatophila
GTGGGGGGGTGGGGGTATGTTCAACCACAGACTGCATTACTGTACCTCTGCTGATTTGGATATTAATGCATCTAAATAAAACTAAATTTTTTTTAGTTTTTTTAAAGACCCAGAAAATTATTTAGAAATAAATAAATAAATAAATATATAAATAAATATGTCCCCAACATTTACATTAAGCTTGCAGTATTTTTCTGTAAGATGAATCATTTCCCCTAGATGCATTCTAGGAGGTTCTGCGACGTCCACAACCTGTATAGTACGGTATTTATGCATAAATTGTATTTATTTATTTAAGCATCAGCTTGTGCTTGTTCATTTTTGACGAGCACGAACAAATTGCTCCGTTTCAGTTGCGAGACCTCAGAGGGTACTTAAAAGTTATGGGAAGGTCATTTACATTTATTCATTTGGCAGACGCTTTTATGCAAAGCGACTTACATAAGCAACAATGAGGTACACCAATACTCATAGCTTCCACAAAACTGAAAATCCTCCAAGAGTGCTAGAGGAAATTAGCATTATCACAGCAGCAGTGATCAGAAATACCAAACCTCCTTACAATGTGAATGATGAGGGTTTAGCTTAGGAAACATGTCACAGGACAAACTACACAATTAGTGCAGTTAAAGTGTTACAGTAAAGACTGTATGCTAGATAAACATGCCTGTTACATTAATATGACTTGTACAACAAAGTGCAGTGTGTGTGGGTGTATATTACACACACACACGCACAACAGGTCAAAAGTTTACACACACTCATTATTAATTTTTTCCCCCACATTTTAGAATAACAATAAAATCATCAAAACTCTGGAGTAATACAGATGGAACTATGGTAATTATGTTGTGCTAAAAAATCCAAAGTAAATCAAAATAATTGAGTATTTTAGCATCTTCAAAATAGACCCCTTTTTACCTAGAATTTCCAGACATGTATCTTGAATCCCCCAGAGATGTTTTTTAAACAGTGTAAAAGGAGTTCCCACCTATGCTGGACACTTATTGGCTGCTTTTCAGAATATTCCGCACTAGTCATCCATTTAAAATAAGATTTTTTTGTAAACAAAACGTTAGTTTTCTAATGAAAGAAATGAATATGTCGGCACAATTATATTTTTGTCTACAACACCGATGTCAAACATTTAAATCACACACCATCAGATCAAAAGGTTTTTAAGATCATGAGAAACATTTCAATAAAGTGTCTCCAAACTTCTGACCGGTAGTGTATATATAATGTACAGTTAGTTAGTTTTTCTAAGATCACAAGTTAAGAAAGTGGCTCTTCCACTCCATAGTGACATACAGGCCAGAAAACTTGGTGGTGGTGTGCAAATTGTAAAACTGTATGCAAAATGATTAAGCAACAATCTCGCTCAGCGCAATCAATACTACAGAACGAAATGTACACACGTTTACATGGAGTGAGCAATATGCAGTGTAGAGGGCAAGGTCGAAATACTCTTCAGCAGTAATGACTCTTTATGCCCTAAAGGCTTTATGGTTAATCCAGTTTGTTTTTCCACGTCCGCGGCTCACGTCTGAAGTCAAACTCAGTTAGACCGCACTTGGGGCATGTTCAACTACGCGTGTCAGATGTAAATTACATGGCTAACTAAGCTTTGTAGGTTTAGTGTCTCAACAAACATTTAAGATGTAACGCCCTATTTAGTGTTACCATCTGGATCCACTTAAAGGCCCTACGTTCACGCCGACCCGAGTCACACGCACCAGCTCCTGTTTTTGAGCCAATCTGACATCACCTGGAATTTTCATAAACTGTGGGAACATTTGGCTCCAAGTCTAGTTTTAGCAAAAGCCAACATTCAGGGTTTAAAACGTCTACTGTTTAGCAACGGGCTAAAAAAAAAAAAAAGAAGTGACCCCTGAAGTGGCTTTAAATGCTGTTGTGGGAAATAAGAAAAGTTTTCAGTCAGCTACAAACGGTCAATGAACAAGTTGAAGAGTGCTGCTGTGCTATTTTTGGTCACCTCAAACCTAGTAGCAAAGGAGTGTGAAATCAGTTCCACTTGCTTTCATCAATACTACTAATGTTGTATAGAAAAATGAAGATGACCACTGAATGACAAATAACAGTTGTTAATGCTCACCTTCACAATGGGGAGTTTGAAAACACAGATTAGCGGCAGATGAAGCCAAGAGATAATACCTTCATCTAACACAGTTGGGAACTCAAACTCACACGGACAGTCTAGACCCAAGAGGAAATAGAAAACTCCCAGCAGAGACCATCACTACTTGCTTGTTTAGTAAAAACAAGCTTTATAAATAAATATAAATGATAGCTTCTTATCCGCAATTTGATTCTGTATGGTGATTTACTCCCTACTGAAACAGGAAGTCAGAGTGACGGCATGTTGAACGGCTTGACTCACTTGTACAAGAGCCAATATAGTTAGAGAAACGGCACGCCAGCAAATCTATACTAATCTGACAGTAGCTTAGTGAGCTAGCTAAATATGGAGAACAGCGACAACAGTCATTTTCACCTGTGCTGCTGATGGATGGTTTGAATCCATCCATCCATCTTCTACCGCCTACTCATGTGGTTTAAATCATGGTTTTGAAATCTCACAGAAAGTGTATTGACTTGGCACTCACTCTAATAATTGAATGAAATTATATAATAATTCTTACTAACTATAATTTGATGAGTGTTGGCCATATTGATCAGCCATAATTGTAACCCTTTACGTATTTATTTCACGGTGGTGGCCATGCGTGCTGCCTGAAAAAAGTGCTCTTTCACGCACTGGGATCTCAGCGGACTGGAAAAAGAGATGGGAAGCAGTATAAACTGTGGGGCCCTTATAGACACTGGTGTGTGCCTTTCCAAACTATGTCCAATCATATTGCAGCAGTTTGTTTCTAGACACATCACAAGGATAATTAAAGAAAACAGGATGCACCTAACCACCATTTGGAGTCTGAAAGTGCCTGAATACTATTTTTGAAAAAGAAACTTTCCTATTTTTAATAAATGTTTGAAAATCTCGAAAAACATGGTTTCATTTCATCATTATGGGCGATTAAGTGAAGATCGAGGGGTAAAATTGGTAATTATATCTATTCAAAATCAAATCCACAACACAATAGTGTGAAACACATAAAGGGGTCAGAATACCTTCTGAATCCAATGTATACGCTTCATGAACTCATAGACCTCAGTGTGTGTCTGGGGGCGCTGGGTTGGTGCATGTCAAGTGCTAATATCAGAGACAGAAGCCACAACAGTGTGTGCGTGCAAATGTTTTTCTGCATTTCTCTGTTATATTAATGCAAAGGCATTTTAAACCTACCAAGCATATCAGCTGCCAAAAGTTATCATGATGTGCAATAAGCATGGGGTAGGGGGGAAAGGGGGAGAACCCAAAAAACAAAAAACCAAACTTGCTTTGGATAGATTGAGGTCATCTTAGCCCCTGAATAGCCGGGCTTGCAATCTTCTTTACTCAGATTTCCATACTTATACTGTAGCTCCAGCAGCCTGAAAAAGAAAAAAAAATAGAAGAAGGAAAACTAAGAAATGTGACGAATAACAAAGTTTGAACATCCTGAAAAAACTGCACAAATGATGCTTACTCAGGACTGTGCTAGCAAGAATCTTGGTACAAGTATTACTATGTTTATAAGCCTTCATCCTGATATTCACACTAAAAATACATCGGAGAGCATCACAGTGATATTAAAATCATTATATTATTAGGCTTCACTGAAAAATGGAATGTGTCAATGGTAAGCCAAGGTACTTCGCATCTCGTTTTTATTCATACTTTACAGGGTTGTTTTTTTACTGCAACATTCAAGTTTGGGATCATACAGTTGTTTTGAACAAATATTTTTTGGGACTTAGAGTAAAGAAAATCAGTGCATAACATGGCAAAATATCTGAAGCTGCAGTGCAAATGAAAGTTCTCATTTAAAATAATTGGTAACACTTTTCACAATTTACTGCATTACTTACATTACAGCATTTGGCAGACACCCTAATCCAGAGGAACTTACAATTATCTAATTTATAGAACTGAGCAGATGAGGGTTAAGGGCCTTGCTCAAGGGCCCAGCAGTGGCAGCTTAGAAGTGGTGGGTTTTGAACTCACAACCTTCCGATCAAAAGTCCAATGTCTTAACCGCTGAGCTTCCAACATTCAGGAACCATAATGTTAAGAATCTAACAAGCAAGGAATAAAAAACATGACTGGCCATATAACACATATCAGCTATAAACAGTTGTTCTCTCACTTTCTATTCATGTCCTCCCCACTAATTTTCTCTTCAATTTGGTCACGTGCCAATTTCCTCCCTGAAGGGTAACTCCCCATCATATAACTGCTAATAACCAGAGAGGGTGAAGGCAAAGACGTGCTTTCTCCAAGATACATAAAGCCAGTTAATGTCTCCTTTTCTTGAATTTCTGCTTATGCTGCATCACATGCCAGCGTAGCACACTGGGTGGACTGTCCCATCTCCACACATAAAAGTGCTATAAGGGCTTTATTTCAAAACTTTAGTTCTACTTGTCTACTTGCATGAGCTCTAACTGGGGCAACAATTGTGTTATTAATTGTATAGCAGGTGCTAGTTGATTTTAATGTTGGAGTGCACTGTACATTAGAACAAACAGTGCCAGGTTTAGCCTACACTCGAAGAGAAAGTTTTGTTGAGCAGCTTGAAAACCTTAAACAAGATGATTCATGGTGAAATTGCTGACAAGCTTGTATTATTCCAAAAAACCTCAACTTACATGTCAAAACTCGTGACGGAGTGGATAAAGGATGGATGTAATCACATATATGAACGAGTGTTTATTTATAGACAGGCAGACAAATCCAAAACGTAATCCAAAAGCATAGTCCAGAAACAGGCGAAGGTCAGGCGAAGAGCAAACAGGCATAAACAGGGCAGGTGCGAGATACAGGTCGTGGTACGGAGAAACAGGGTAGATAAACAAACAAACATACATAAACACGAACGTGAACTAGGACAGGAATCTGGGAGCGGATAACCCAGCGTGAACTACAACTAACATGGAACGTGATACGAAGTTTAATTAACCGCGCCGTACTACACACGGCGCGGTTAATTAAACTTCGTATCACGTTCCATGTTATATAAGAGGGCATGAATTAACTTTTAACGGCTTCCAGCTGATTGCAATACAGACACACGTGGGGATCTAACCTATGACAGAAAAGTGGCGGAGACATGACGAACGTAAACAAAACACGTGCACTCCCAGCCAATGACAGAAACAGGGAGGAGACATGACAGAAACAAAACAAATGCACATGTCCAAATGTCACAACAGATAAGCACGTGCTCACGCAACTGCGCTAGAGCACATTGCCTCAAGGGGGAACCGTGACATTACTTAAATCTGTTCTCCTTGATATGCAGAATTTATGAGATTATGGCCCACAGCGGAGTCTTGTATTCTACTGCTGATTCTCTTATTAAATCATTAAAATCAAACATGTCAGGAGCTTTTCTTATTCTCATACGATATTCAAATCATTGGCAGTGGAATTTTTTAAAATATTTTAGATGACAGCCCTAGAGAATGTTAAGATATTTTCACTACAAGTGTACTTGCTAATGGGTTGGAACAATCACAACAAACCAGCAAAACAGTGTATAAAGGCCTACACACACACACACACACACACACACACACACACACACACAAACAAAAAAATCCACTTCAGTGCATCTTTCAAGCTTGAAAATCTGTGGTGAAAAAAGCACTGGCCAAAACATTACTGAAGTGAGATGGGTGGAAGGAGATGGGACTGTCAATCATTCTAGATTTAGATGTCCTTTGGCTCATCTGCTAGGCGTGCTTGAAAGCACAGATCAATCACAGGAGTTGGCCCATTCTGCTTATTTTCAAATCCAAGTAAGTCTCAAACAAACAAAAAAAGGTTCTGGCTTTGGTCATCCTTTGGAGAACATCACAGAAACCATGGAGGACAAGAAAATGGGTGCATGAGACTTTAGTTTCTTGACAAACTAAATAGATCTGGATATTGGGATATGCAAAGAATGAGCTGCTCCTCCACTGTACCTAGCAAGTTCTGGCTTTTATACATCACCAATGATAGCTCATTTTACTGGTTTCACTGAAAAGGTGCCAGTGCCTGTAGGCAAAGCAGCACCACTCTCCCTATATGGTCTATATAGGGAGAAGTGAATACATGGCCTATACAATAATGAACAATGCTTATAGACTACAAATAACATGTCCTATAGACTATAATGATATTAGTATAAGGAACATTTCTAAAATGCATTGTGCATGGCTAATTCAAACCATAAAATGATACACCAACTATGCATTAACCCCTAGAGAAATAAAAAACTCACACTAAGGATTTGGGGTCAGTGAGACCCGAGTACGGAGTTAAATTATTCGAGAACCAGCTGCAATGTGTTCCCACAGTCCCTCTCCTCTAATTGGTCCTGTGTCTACAATAATAAAGCCCGAGCGGGTGAGGTACTGTTTATTTTGCATTAGCCGTCCTGTACGTCTGCTGATTCAAACAAGATCTCTCCATTAATACTCAGCCAAGCCCAGTGCAATAAGACAACTTGTTGATGGACAGCATTTGTACAGGTGGACCTCACATGGGACGTCACATTTATCTTTGGGTCGAAGAGACCGCCCATGGAGGATTGTAAGAAAGAATGCAGAATTAAAATCAGAAACTGAAAGGTAAAAGAAGAAGCAGCTAATTTATCAGAAATGTCACGGTACTAAACATACTCAACTGCTTCATTTATAATCTACATAGCGCTGCACTGTTCAAATAAACAACCAGCCAAGATCCAAATAGAGATGTATTAGGGGTTGCTGGAGGTCACGATGACTAAACAAGTACTGGTGGTTTTCAGTGGTTCATGGGCGGTTTACGTACTCGCTTCTTCTAAAGGCAAAAGGATTCAAATTAGCTGGGTCCTGAAGTTAGGTATACTGTTCATACACTATACTGCCAAACCTGTGTGGACACCTGACCATCACACCCATATGTGAGCTTTTCCCAAACTGTTGCCACAAAGTTTAAAGCTCATGATTGTCTACAAAGTCTTTGAATGCTGTAACATTACAATTGATTTCACTGGAATTAGAGTGCCAAAATGACAATGCCCCAGTGTACAAAGCAGGGGCCATGAAAGCATGATGTGCCAAAATTGGTGTGGAAGAAGCTGAGTGGCCTCCGCAGAGCCCTGACCTCAAACACCTTAGGGATGAACTGGAACATGACTGAGCCCCAGGCTTCCTTACTCGACATCAGTGCCTGAACTCTCTACTGCCCTAGTGCTCTAACTATCTAGTGGAAAGCCTTCCCAGAAGAGTGGAGGTTATTACAAGAGCAAAGTGGTGACTAATTCTGGACTGGGATACTCAACAAGCAAATATTCGTGTTATGGTCACGTGTCCGCACACTTTTTGCCAGATCGTGTATTAGAAATGTCAATTTTGCTCGAATGGTCTTCCAGTCATGGATGGCTGTGGTAATCTTGGGATTTATCTCCGGATGATAGGGTGAATACTTTTCTATTGTGCCTCTTGGGAGCTCCAAACCTGAGACACTTCATGTGTAAGAATAAAGAGAAAAAGTGTATTTTTTTGCTCAAAGTCATAAAGGCCTCGTCATGTGCAGACGACTGTAGGCTGGCTACTCTGAAAAATATGATGTAACTACAGAGCAATCAGGTTTCACTCACTGAGACATACATGCTACAAGACATACGCCTGGCCTATGATTTGAACATTCATACATGACAACCAGCGTGAGAGAATGCAGTCTTGTAAGCACATAAAGCTGGTTTTATTCTTTACGCAACCCTTTCAGATGTAGTCTCCGCATTAAGTATGCTGAGGTCTTAACAGACATTAGCCTGCGAGTGTTCGTGTCACACAGCAGAGAGAAGCACCACTGTGGTCACCATGTGGTCTCGCATATGGAATGAGTTCATTTGTTATCTAGCTCTGTAATCTGAGTCAGAAACACCCACAGTCACACAAAGACTGAAACACACACTTGCTAGGTCATCATTTCAAACACAATCTGTGTCCGTCTCTCTTGATCACATAATCTCTATCCACACTTAAACGTACACCGTTGACATGTTTGACATTTTTATTTAAGTTAGACCATTCTCATTTGTACAGTTAACATTAGAGACACACAATCACACAAAAGGTTGTTACTTACAGTCTTCCATCAGGCTTAATAAGAAATCCCTGCTTGTCATACTCTAAAGAGAAAAGAAACAAAACAAAATCAGCAGAGTAGAAAACACAGAACAAGCGCAATAAGCATTATTTTATATTCAGAGTGCCTGAGGAAAACCAAGCAGGAGGATTATGGGATTACCCCCGCCAAGAAGTGTGGGGAAGAGGGGAAGGCATGACACATGACTGTTTAGTTAGCAAGACATGCGGCGTTATCATGCTTCAAGATCTCTGCACAACTTCCTAATGAAGCTATCAACATTCTTAGAAATGCATACTTATCAGAAAAAACCGTCTTGCATCCTAAAAGACTGGAAATTAAATAAGATTGCAAGCTCAGAACAAACAAGTGTTAATGCAACGGCCATGTACCAGCAGCCTGAATTGGACATAAGAGTTATAAATTACTTCCATGGTCAATAAAAGTATGCAATAAATTAAAGCTTAACAGTGATGCAGAAGTAAAGTCAGTGTCAAGATGAAGCAGGAAAAAGATTCCCAAATAATAAAAGTATAAATTATAGTCTATTTGGGGAAAAGAAAGTGTTTATAGAAAGTTATAACAGGAAAATAATGTAAACCTTCTATATTTCATATGTAAAGTCTTTTTAATATATTAGACCTCTGCTGCTTTTTCTTCATCGTATTATTATTATTATTATTACTACTACTACTACTACTTAATTTACTACAACCTGTCAGTCAGTCTGTGCGTTGCATGGCAACAAGCAACACTATCCCCAGCTGCAACTTCTTTCAGAAGTACTCTGGCTGATGGAGCAAAAATAAACAAAATACTTGGCCATACTCAATATTCATTTTGTGTTTGTAAAAAAGCAATACTCACTTGTGTGCTTGTGCGATATTCGTTAAGTAGCTAATATTCTTATGCTACGTCCACGTTCATCCGGACGGATCTAAAAAACTTAGAACCCTCTCCGTCTACGCTGCAGTTTTCAAACAAACATTTTCCAAAAATTGCTCGTCCACACTGAAATGACGCTTACATCCCGATACTGTGCATGTGTAAAAATGTTAGAAACTTTGGCCTGCGTCATTTCCGTCAGGCGTGTATATAAAAATGAAATCTGATGGTTGTGTAAAATGCCAGTCAACTTTAAAGCTATCAAACTGCATAGCAGCACAACAACTGCATTACAACAGCATCCATCATCTTGTTTGTTTTGAGTAGAATGAGTGACATAACTGCGTCACAGGACTAAAAATACGTTAGTTTTCTCAGTCCATACCACAATGTGAAAAATGGCAGTTTCAAAGTTTTTCACTTAGGAAAGCGCTTTCGAAAAACTCTGGACAAAAACATTCTCAGACTGGACGGAAAGACGAAACGTAGCGAAATAGATGGGTTTTCAAAATTTATCCGGATTACTCTAGACGGAGCCTCAGAATCCATTGTGACCTCAAAACAATCACCAAACACATTAAAAAACACAAACGCAGCTAATGTAAGTGGTCAAAATGATTAGCATTGGCCAACTGTGGTACAAGAGGAATAAGAAGGCGGTGACAGTGAGACGGAGAAAGACAAAGAAAGATAAAGAGAAGAGAGTGACCTTGTATTTGGATCAATTAGACATTTATGAGCTGCACAATACTATACACAAACTGTATTCACTAATACACAGTGAAATATGTAATAATAATAATAATAATAATAATAATAATTCATATTTTCTCCATAAAAGCACCATTACCATATATAATAGTAATAATTATATGTCAATAATTTATAATTCTTTACATTTCAAAACCCTAAGACTGATTAGCCAGTAAGTACATGAAACACAATGCAAAATATGTGATATTAGGAGTAAGGAGAGTAGGACCACACTCCCTGTTCTTTAGAAACAAATGTATCCTTCATAAACACATACAATCATACATTTAAGCAGTTTGGCAGGAGCGAAAAGACAATGGGGCAGGGGCAGGGTGCTGGTGGTGGGAGGTTTGAGCCAGGTAACATTTGTGCACTGTGGATTACCATCATAGCTATGAAGTAAGAACTGCAGCAGGATTTGTCTTTTGGTTAAAAGCAGCTCAATCTGCGCAGCGAGTGGCATTCATTCTTACAAAGGTCACTCTGCTTCTGTCAGTAATCTTGTGAATGAATAACCGTTTTGAACGGTCAGTAGATATGCCACCAGGTCCTCTCTCTGTGTCGAGGAGAAACAAAACTAGCCCAAAACATGCCAGCTAAAGTCATTATATTTAAACATTCACTGTAAAAACTTTGCACTATGCAGGTGTAAGTGGGCACTTTGAAAATTCCACTCACGGTGAACACAGCCAAGACCTTACACAAAAGCTGACTGAACCAGCTAAATTTTTAAAGCTAAACTTCAGGGGAGAGAAAACACCCCCTGCCCCCCCAAATGTCTCTGATCGACTACATGGAGGGGGGGGGGGGGGGGGGGGGGG
>JAOUWY010000030.1:19270966-19281523 GCA_025728095.1 Prietella phreatophila
ACGATCTGGTGGACTTTTGCAGTTTCTCAATAAGAAGACAAGCAGCATGTTTGTCTTATTAGAAAAAAATCAATGAGAGAGTGAGAGAGAAAGAGGCCGGTCCAGGAATGATGACTGATAGCCAGAATACAAGTGATAACAGGGACTAATTTGTTTCGTAGATGTTCCACAACATTAAATGTTTCTTAAACAAATAAATAGAATGCCATTTTGTTCATTAAAAAAGCAACTGTTGCCAAAATTGCTGTGGTAGAAGAGAAATGAAGTACTTCAGGAGATGTTATTGTAAAAATAATCAACAACAGCACATCCCACTGTGTTTAATTAAGCGAATTAATTCACACGTCATAAATAGCCCAGAATTACATTCAAGTAATTGATTCCTGAACAATTATTTACTTCAATAAGTGTGAGGGCTCTAGTGTATTAGATCTAACACAAATCCTTCACAAAGATCCTTCACCTTAAAAAAAGATCCTTCACTTTGACCACATGCTAGTTTCACTGTAAATCTATGGCTGTCAATGACTCCTGTATTTCCGTTTCTTTGGTACTGAGCAGGTTGCCATGTTTCTAAGCACAGCTTCATCACTCAGTATTATAATATAACTGAAACTGGGTGCTTCTTTCTAGTGGTTGATGATGGTATTTAGAAAAGTACCTATACTTCAGCTGAATTTTTAACTATGAACCACAAGGGCATTTCAACTGCCCTGTCCACCCCCCACAGTCCAAAGATTTCTAGAAAGCCTGTTTAATAACAAGTGGTGAAACATTATTTCCCATTTGGCTAAACTAAACAAAAAGGTCAGCAAAAAAAAAAAAGGAAATAAATCAAAGAAATCAGTTACATTTACAATTCATCTTTTCAAAAATAAGCACATAAAATATATAGAGATTTCAACTTGTTTAACCCCACTGAACATATTATGATAGCTTTAACACTTAAAATGACTTAAAATATTTTGGTAAATGTTAGTTATTTTAGGGGGTATGTACACTGTACAACTATGGAAACAGGTCTATTAAACATTTTACTACTGTTGTCAGTGCTGATGCAGAGGCAGACGTTTTATCTGGAGTATTTCACCTGTAGCAACCAGGGTTTCATTACACATATCCTGTTACATATAATGCTTACCTTTAAAATTGCTTAGCTTCTTTCTAAATTAATGCCTCGCTGAGTGAAATATGAGTTTTAATTTGAGTTTGGAATTTAGACGTCATCGGAACATTTCTAGAAGTACACACCCATTTCCTGTGCCTGGGTGTCTGCCAAAACTGTCTAGCCTTCACTCCCTGGTTTATTGATCGCCACTTTTGTGCATCTCTCCTACTAAATTGTTTCAGAAATTAAAAGAAAATCTAAGATAGAACAAAGGCAACCTGAATAAACACTAAATACAGTTTTTAAATGATAATGGTATTTATTGACGCAAAAAACATTATGCAAATGGGCCTGTGTGAAAATGTATTCACTATTTCAAAGGATCTGGGACTCCAAAGGACTACAGTGAGAGCCATTGTATCCAAACGGAAAAACTCAACACAGTAGTGAACCTTCACTTAAGTGGCCGACCCTCCATATTCCTCCAACAGCACAGCAACGACTCAAACAGGAAGTCACAAAAGAGTCAAGAACAATATCGAAGGAACTACAGGTCTCTCTTGCATTCAGGTCACTGTTCATGACTCCACTATCAGAAAGACACTGGGCAAATGGCATCCATGGAAGAGTGGCGAGGCGAAAACCACTGCTAACCCACACATCCATTAAGGCTCATCTGAATTTTGCCAAAACACACCCTGATGATCCGCAAACCTTTTGAGAGAATGTTCTGTGGCTTGATGAGTCGAACATGGAACTGTTTGCAAGACAGGGGTCCCGTTACATTTGGTACATATCAAACACTGAATTAAAAAAAAAAAGAACATCAAACCTATGGTAAAGCATGGTGGTGGAAGTGTGATGGTGTGGGGACGCTTTGCTGCTTCAGGGCCTGGGCAACCTGCAATAATTGAGGGAAACATGAATTCTGCTCTCTACAAGAAAATCCTAAAGGAGAATAACTGGTCTTCAGTCCGTAAATTGAAACTGAAGCATAACTGGATTATGCAGCAAGACAGATTGCTGCTGTCCATGTAAACGTAGTCACTAATTATTGACCTTACTCTGAGTAAGATAATAATGTGATTAAGGTGTTTACGTGAGTCACACTTAGAATATTCCTTTCATGTACCCGTTTTACATTTTATAGAACATAATTAGATTAACAGCACACGTCATTACGTCACCGCACCACGCCTTCCGACGTCCCTCCAGAATTTCACATATCAACATACAGTTCGTCTTCGTTATGGTACCTTATACAGTTTTGGGTGTTTTTATTACATTTTTAATGAACGCTTTAAGTGCTGTTAATTATTTTTCATGCTGTACGTGCTAATAGACAATTGGTTGAAGCCGTGGGTGTGTCCCAAATCGCGTAGTTGCCGTCTATATAGTAGCCGAGATACACGCATTTTTCCCCTGTACAGGACTATAGTAGGCAAGTATGCGATTTGGGACGCAGCCGAACTCTCGTGTTCACCTTAAAACGGTTGCGCTACCGTGTGTTATCGTGTCCTGTAGCAAAATGCGGTGAAAACTCCCACATGACGTTCATAATGTGATTAAGGTGTTTACATGTCTGTAATACACGTCCATAATGACCTTAATTAGATTAAACAAAAATAGCTGTTTACATGGTAGTTTCTTAATTAGAGTATGGTCTTAATCAGATTAAGAGTGGATTATTGTTGTCCATGTAAACGCAGCTACTGATACAAAACAGACGTCATAGTCCTAGAAGTAAGTGATAGACTGATCTCCAGTTACTGAAAGCATTTGGTTGTATTTATTGCTGCTAAGGGTGGCACAACCATATTTTGAGTTTAAGGCGGCAATTAGTTTTTCACACTGGTGATAGGTGTTGAATAATTTTTATTGCTTCAATAAACTTAGGTTGCCTTTGTATTATGCTATATTTTGTTTGAAGATCAAAACTATTTAGTAAGAGATATACACAAAAAATGAAGAAATCAGTATAAGGGTAAATACTTTTTCACAGCACAGTACTTCCTCTATCCAGTTTTCATGTAACATTCTGATTTCGTCAACTTTCCCAAACAAGCCATGCAATCACACCAGTAATCCAATCAGAGGGTAAATAAAATTAAAAATCAATGAAAACTCTTCCTTTTCTGATCTGTATCTAACCCTGTAGCTAATATCTGGTGTGATGAGTTTCCTTCATCAAGATCATTTAAACAAACGCTCTGTGACAGTATTTTCTCCATGTACTTGGATCAGTCTGCTGAAATAGTTTGCTGACTCAGTCAGTTGATGACGCTTGATCCAATATCTCCTCACTATTATTACTACACTCTTCATACTGGGGCCATGCAACATCTCCATGTCCACATTCTGAACACAAAACATGTAAACAAATAGTACAAAACCTGCATAAACTAAAAGAGAATTATTTCTCCTTCACAAAAAGTGGTTGTAGGGGAAGTGGTGGCTCAGTGGTCATGCCTTCTCACTGGAAGTTTGGGAGTTTTAGACCCCAGCACTACCACTGTTAAAGCCCACGTTAAGTGCCTCAAAAGTACAGTGTTATTCAAGTTAATTTCCATAATTTCTACAAATACAGGGAGTCAGGCCGGGACATAGAGTGCCACCTTCCCCTTTTTAAATAGGCAATTGCATTCAACTTACCTCACGGCCCAGGCTAGCCATGAGCTGGCACAAATACTGTCTTCTTCAAAGTGAATGAACTTAATTTCCTTCTTAACCAACTTATAGTTGGAAAACTGAATAACACACATATTTACTACACATGCTTACTGATATGAACTCAGTTTCTCAACAATGGCAACTTGAGCAGGGTGATCTTAATAACGTCAGGGGCAGGACGCTTCAGACTCTAAAGAGCATTTGATTGGACAGAAAATTTGATAAGAAGCTGAAGTCCAGGATGATGTCATCAAAATTGTTGATCCACATTGGTGGTGGAGAGAGACTGCACATTTTGAACGTATACCTCATTGACATGTGAATTGTGTTATTGTTTTGGAGCACACTAGCCTATAGATAAAAACATGGTAAACATATTCATACTAAAAAGCCACAAAATTGCAAGTTTGATTTCATGGGGACTTTATCTGCTCCTACCTACACTGGAAGTCCCTTTGGATAAAACTGTTCAGCCAAACGAGCAAATGTAAATGGACAAAAACTTTATGCAAAATGGAAGTTTTTCTTTAAATGATTAAATAATGACAATAATAACAACCTTCTTCTACTTCTTCTTATCCACCCACGCTAAGTAGCGTATTGGGCGACGAGAGAGAAATCCCCAGCCCAGTTAAATGGTATATGGCCACAGAGGTACAGTAGAGGATTAATAATAATAATAGTAATAATAATGTGTGATGGGGTGGATGAGTAACGTTGGTTATATCTGGAAATAAAGGCTAATTTATTAAGGTTAGGTAATACAATTTTATACATCTATAAGAAAATAGCAATATCACATCACACCCCTGCTGAAACAAAAACAATAGAAACCCTCAGAAAATCTGCAGTAGTTTTAATGGGAACTGTATTGCTTTTAATGGAAACTGTAATAGTCCCTGTGGGTCTCTACTGGTAATCTGGTGCCTTCTATTAGTGACATGTCTATTGGATACCATTAAAAACCAATAATGTTAATGGATTTAATGGTATTTGTAGTAGAAACTTAAAATTTCTGTGATGGTTTTGATGGTTTCTATTGCCCCCCCCATCAGGTCCCTAATCAGCCATGTGCACCAGGTCCCCATCATCAGCCATGTGCACCAGGTCCCCCATCATCAGCCATGTGCACCAGGTCCCCATCATCAGCCATGTGCACCAGGTCCCCATCATCATCCATGTGCACCAGGTCCCTATTAGCCATGTGCAACAGATCCCTGACACACACACTTCACAGAACATGTTACAGCTATAAATATAAACCCCATGGATAACCTCCAACCATATCATACATATTAACCTTCACACTGAACACTTGGCCAGTCTGGTGCAGAACTCGCCATTAAAAAGTCTCCGATTCGTGTTTAAATGTATATTTCATGTTACATAAATAAGCACGCTAGACTTTCCCGAGGCTGTGTAACGCTCAGCTCGCATTAGTGCCTACAACACGGGGGCTGAATACCAACCGCTGCAGTCCTCCCTACATAGGTGACCTAGACAACGTGTAAAATGAAGCCTTCTCCGGAACATACAGCCCAACGCACAGCTATTTGGTCCTGAACCATTCCGCTAACTGCGAAGACCGATACACAGCTGCGCTGTACTCACAACCAACTCGAAAAAGCGTTTTTGTTCTTCTCTTTCGTTTGTAAACTTGTTAGCACTCCCTGACATTAAAGGCAGAATGGTAACAACGGAGACAAACAGGAGAAGTTCAATAAACGTTAGCTAGGGTTTATCTTTACCTTGCAACGTTTCCCTCAGAAAAAAACCACACACAGAGGAAATATACAAAAACGCAGCCAGGACACGACGGCACCGCGAAACACACACAGCCATCTTGATCTTTAACGGTCACAATTCCTGTAAAAAAGCGCCGAACTCCATTTTAGACTGTATTGTCAATCTTCATACGCACAAGTCTGACCACGTCCTAACAACAATCCTTCCCCTGCCCCAATTCGGTACCCCTTTCCGTTAAGTCAGCGCGCATGCGCAGTGTATATCTCGGTTGGGGTCGTGAAAGCGGTTTATGTGGGGTATCGTGGAAGAGGTTACAAGAGGTCTTCCGTTTTCTTCTACTTCTTCTTTCTTTCATTTTTTCCCCACTAAAACAACGTCTTTGTCACGTGTCACACAGGCAGCTGACGCTTAAACAGCAGCTGGACAAAATAATTCTGAGTTTTCAAATATAAATATGACCAAAAGACACCTGTGGACACATGACCATCACATCCATATGTGGGACTTCCACAAACTGTTAACAGGAAGTAGAAAGCACACAGCCATTGAGAATGTCTTTGTATGCCGTGGCTTTATAGTCTCCTTCAACTGGAACGAAGAGGTCCAAACATGTATCAGCATGTCAGTTGCTCTGTCTGGGCCATGAAGACGTGGTTTGAAGAACTCGACTGTTCTTCTCAACACTGCACACCAGGCCTCCTCACCTGAGATCAGTACCTGACTTCACTAAAGCTCTTGTGACTGGATGAACCCTCAGAGAATTTGCTATGGCTTTAATGGTTGTAATGGGAATTGTCCCTGTGGGTCCTCATTGTCTAGTAGATACCATTAAGGACCGATAATGGTAATGGTCTTAATGGTTGTAATGGGAATTGTATTGGTTTAAATGGAAACTGTAAGGGTCCCTGTGTGTGCTCACTGGTAATTTGTTGCCTTCCATTGGTGGCATGTTCTGTCTAGTAAATACCATTAAGGACCAATAGGGGTAATGGTTTTAATGGTTATCTGAGGGGTTGTAATGGTATTTGTAGTGGTAATCATTCCAAGCTAGTGGACCAACACTGAATCAACATTGATTCAATGTTAATGCATCACCCAGACTATCACTGAATCAACACTGAAATGTTGAAATTGAACATTGATATTTTTTTCATCAGGTTTGCACCCTGAAATAATGCTATTTTATAGAATATATCAATATGTATAATTTAATAATCAGTGAGTTAACAAGCATAATCAATATGTATAGTAGAAGCATAATCAATATCTAGAAGTATAATCCAAAAAACTACATTCTGATCAAACTATATTGTAAGCGTGTACTGAGTTAGAAGAATCCTGTGTTTTTTTCTGCACAGAAACTGCTCTTGTAAGTGAACAACCCTGAGGACTGATACCAAATGTAGAGTTAGGACAAGGCCACAGGAAAGGAGGGCAGATTCCGAGGAAGGGCGTTTTGGTCAGAGGAAGACAACGAAAACTCTGTCTGAGCGAAACTTTAAAACAAAGAAAAACAAAAAAGGAACTAACTTATCCTACACCACAATTATAAAACAGCTATAAGCAGATGTAATTATTTGTAAGTCGCTTCGGATAAAAGCGTCTTCTAAGTGAATAATGTAAAATGTCAATGTAATTAACTGTGGCATAGTAGCTGAGTTGTTTTTGATTTGTTTTTTAAGAAAAAAAAAGGTAAAACCATGCCTAAGATGAGCACATTAGCTCAGAAAGGTATAAAAAAGGCCTGTGTGTGATTGTATAATTTAGACTGCCTGCAGAGGTCTCTTTTTTTTTTGTTTTAAATAAAGTTTCATTTCTTTTGACATCCGTAACCCCTGGTCACTGGATGTTTTTTGACTTTGGTTGGAGAGATTTTTCCACAGTTTCAGTGATGATAAATAGATCAAGATGGACATAAAATTTACATATACTTTTATTCACTTGGCAGACTCTTTTATCTAAAGCAACTTACAAATAAGCAAAGTGATATATCGAGCAGAGAACAATACAAGTAGTGCTACTATACAAGATCCATTAACTGAGTTCTAGAGGAAGCAAAGTGTACAGAGTAGAGGTGTAAGTGCAAATGTTTTTATTATTTATTTATTTATAATTTTTTATTATGAGTTGGTTAGGTGTTCACGGAAGAGGTGGGTCTTTAGCTGTTTTTTTGAAGATAGTGAGAGATTCTGCGGTCCAGATTGAGATCGGAAGTGCATTCCACCACTGAGGAACGGTTAGCGTGAAGGTTCTGGAAAGGGAGCTTGCGCCACGCTGAGTGGGAACTACTAAACGTCGGTCGCTAATCGATCGCAGATTGCGAGAGGGAATGTAGGCCTTCAGGAGAGAAAATCAATATTTTTTCAACTCAAATTAAATCGCTTATTTAACATCAAATCAAAATGCAATTTATGTACAGATTATGATAAACTGGATAACAAAGGGACTTAAAACAAAGTTGGATTGACATTAAATCTAAACCCCTCCAGTGAGGGAAGTGAAGCTGACGAAAAATCAACATTGATTCACTGTTTGTCTTTTCAACACTGAAAAGCAATGAATTATCAACACTGATTCAATATAATTTAGCTTTGAATATTCAGCCTCAACCAAAATGATGATTCGGATGGAATTTCAACATTGAATCACCTTGCTATCAGCATTAGAATTTCTGTGATGGTTTCTATTGTTTTTTTTTATATCTTCTTTTCAGCAGCTATGTGAAAAAACTCCTGACACACAATTCACAGAATATGTTAATGCTATAATTATAAACACTTTAGCTAACGTCTGACTGAATGAGCAATTCACCACACTACAAAATCTAGTGGAAAGCCTTCCCAGAAGAGTGGAGGTTATTATATCGGAACGAGGGACAAAATCTGGAATAAAAAAGCATATACGGGTGTGACTGGACTGGCATCCACATACGTTTGGCCATATAGTATTAGTTATGTGGAATAAGGTCATCCGGATGACAGGAGGATAATAAAACGCCACGTCAAACTAACAGCATTAAAAAAAAAACTGATTATAAACTTTTATCAATCAGTTAACTCAAGTCAGCTTTGCTGTCATTTTTAGCACATCACATGGCAATGGATAAAAATGAAACAGTTACTTCAGGAAACCATCATGCCACAGGACTAGAAAACAACAGTAAATATGGACAATAAATACAGATAGTGACTATAAGGTACTGTATACAGAGTCACAAAATGAAACAAGTCGCATAATTAAGAAATATGCTACGTTTAATAGACACAGTGGGGGAAAAAAATTCTGAACACGTCAACATTTAAAAAAATTTTTTTTCCAGAAAATATATTTCCAATGAGGAATAAGCGGTTGAAGATGGATGGATGGATATTTCCAATGAGGCTATGCACATGAAAATTTCACCAGACATCAGTATTAACTCAGAAAATCTGGAAATATAACGAATTCACAACATTAAAGTCCATAAATAAAGTTATGTGTAATAAAGCGGAATGACAGGAGAAAAGTATTGAACATGCTAAGAAAAAGCAGTTCTCTAAGGTAAGGTAAGGCAAGGAACCAGCTGAAATCCATAAGTAATTATACCCCCTCTCTGTTCAAATTCATATCTGCTGGGTTAGTAAATTGATAGTCTATGAAAAGGCTTTTCATTACCAAGGTGTCACACAAGAAACATCTCATATTTACTGAAAAAATGTTGACATGTCCAATACTTATTTTCCCCACTGTATAAAGTGTAGCAGCAGTGGGGAGATGATTCATACAGATTTTTTAAAAATGGTGTAATGTATGAACATTGTATCACTACTAGGTGACTACTGTAGGTGAACAAATATATGAACAGTTATTGCACAAAGTGTTGTAAAAATAATTTGCTCTATACAATAACAGGAAACTGTAAAAGAGAACTGTGACAGGGAAACTCCACCCTGAAATTAATTAAATATGTTTCAATTGAATTATTTATGATGTGCTTACAACTCTGGTGCTTATTTGTTGGTTGGTGGTGTATTTTGGTTATTCCCGTGACACGTTAGTTGCTGTGTGCTGCACTGACATGGCATGGGGACATTTCTAGCAAGTGACAATGGCGTTTAATAGGCAAAAAAACAAACAAACATCAAACATAAGTGATAACAGTCATGTGAGATTATTTTCTCACTCAAGAACATCAATCAATGTCATATTAATAAGAAATCCAAATTAGAAGTAGTGGAGACAGCAAACACTGGACACAAAATTCCAGAATGCAAAGAATCAGCTCGGCTAGTTAACGATCTACAAGATGGCAAATGATGGTGTGGACACTGATATGTTTGAACAGAGTGTACAGAAGAGGAGGTGAAAGAGCCGGACAGAGTAAAGAACTAAAGCACTGCTGCATCCCTCGCTTTAGCTAGAGATGAAACAAGGGGTGGTATCCTCCCACTAGCACCATTATTAGCATCAGATAGTTGAAGTGCATTAACCAAAGTGAAAATGGATGACATTTCTATTTATTCATTTAGCAGACGCTTTTATACAAAGAGACTTACACATGAAGAAATACAAGCAAAGCAATATATTAAGCGGAGATCAATACATGTAGTGCTACCATGCAAGATATTTTATTGAGTTCTAGAGGAGCAAAGTGCACAGAGTAGAGGTGTAAGTGCCAGAGAATTTTTTTTACTTAAATTATTTATAATGTGGGTGTTGGCGTTTAAGGGGTTAGTTAGGTGTTCACGGAAGAGGTGGGTCTTTAGTTGTTTTTTGAAAAAAGTGACAGATTCTGCAGTCAGGATTGAGGTTAGAAGTTTATTCCACCACTGAGGAATGGTTAGTGTGAAGCCGAGGGACAGTTAGTGTGAAGCCGAGGGGCAGTTAGTGTGAAGCAGAGGGACAGTTAGTGTGAAGCCGAGGGGCAGTTAGTGTGAAGCCGAGGGACAGTTAGTGTGACAGTTAGTGTTTCGGTCGGGAGTCGCTCGTTCACACGTCCACTCTTTGTTTTGCTCATTAAAGAGGCGTGCTCAGCACTTGAGGACTATATTAGT
>JAOUWY010000030.1:19288206-19299227 GCA_025728095.1 Prietella phreatophila
CATTATACTAGTTTCACTTTTTGAATGGAATTACTGAAATAAATCAACTTTTTGATGATATTCTAATTATATGACCAACACGTGTATGTGCGGTTGACCACAGAGCGTTTCAGGCCTGAAGTGTCTACATGAACACACACATGCTGTTCACAGAGACATCCGGTTTATTCATACAAAACAGGAGTATTTATACACATAGAAAGTAGTAGTGCGTAGGCGGGTTTCTCTACTTGTGCGGGTGCTAGACAGATTTCAGACAAAGCACACAGTACACATTCATACTACAAAATAAATCTTTTCAAGGTATAGAAAATGCATGTGTCAGCTATAATAAAGGATGGCAGTTGATCAGCTTATTCAAATTAAATGAATAAATTCATCATAGGTATTTCATATAACAGAGACATACAAACTATAAACCAGTATTCCCTGTATCCAAGGTGTCTTAATAGCAGTTCATAATATAAATATATGAGAGAAGAGAATTCCCTTCACTCTCATTTTATGATCTAATGCCTTTAGGACTATAGCATCTAATAAGTGTCCTTGACCTCATTAGGAATTGGTTAAGTCACAACAAAGAATTGAATATGGCGGTCAAGCTGGCTCATCTTTAGACCAGAGTTGCTGAACTCAGTTGCTGAACCCAGTTGCTGAACCCAGATCTTTTTTCATTCATTCTTATCGGCACTGCTGCGGTACTTTTTCAAGTGTTGAGTTTGGTTTCTTGAAGTACTGTGCTGGGTCTGCATCCACACTGTGGTGCACGAGTTAATGACCCCTGATATACTGAGTTTTTGAAGATTAAAAAAAAAAAAAAAAAAAGTCTCTCATCTCCTCCCTGATCATTACCAGCTGTCAATATACCAGCTGACCTCCAGAGCAAATTGTCCCTCAGTTTATCTCCATCACTACTCCAATGATGCATCATTTACCAAATAGCATTACTGTTGCCAACACATGTGGTGCATGCATGCGATGCTTTCACTATAGGAATTATATGCAGGTGTGTCTCATTTCTGGTCAGTTAGACACACAAACATGAACGGCTGAGGCAGAACCTCAGATACCTCTGAAAACATCCATGAAGTTATGTGGTTAGTTAGTGTGGGTAGGTTGGCTGTAAGATGTGTCGTAAAACGGAGTTGCTTTGTGACTACAAAAACACCCCTGTGGATTACTAATGACAACTGTAGAACACTTACTAATACACCGCTCACGCTCAGCTGAGAAGTTAAAAACTTGGGTTTAGATGTTAAAATAGACAGAAGAACCCACAAATAATGTATGGGATAATTGGGGAAAAAAGCTTATTAAAAAGTACAAAAGATTTGTACTGGTTTGTAACATGCATCACAAATTAGAAAATCTGGGAAAAAAAAAAGGTGTAAAATTATTAATATCCCCACTGAGACAGTCTTCAAACAAATAGTAAACGAAGTAAAAAGACAAAAGATGATAGACCGAAGAAGAAAAAACTAATATCTTTATTAGCATTATTAAAATGTAAAAGTTATCTATACAAAAGATCTCATTTACAATTTGTGAATATAATTAATAAAAAAAGGAGAAATGTCTTTCATATTGTGGATATAAATGTACATTTAAACTGTAAATAACATGTAAATTGTGTGAGCATTTGTAAAATGGCCAGTAAAATAAATATATATACGTATATTTAATATTCAATAAAGGTAGATTTAAAAACGCAAGACCTCAGGTTTGAGTTTGCAATGTGTACAGAGCCTTTGCATGCAGAGTGGCAAATTGATTGTGTGTTAATATTCGCATGTGGCAGGTATATTTGCTTCACCCACTAACGTGAAGCAAATATCATTTACATGAATTATAAGCACTGGCGGCTTGTCCATAGAGACAGGTGGAAGCGCCACACCATGAATATCAGCCCTTCAACAAATGTTAAATCTTTATTAAGTCCTTGCTCACAATTCCATACATTTCAAATTCCGTTGAAATACTAATGACCTCGAGTGACCAACGATTTTAAAAATGTTACTATTTGACAGATATAAGCTGATGTCCCACTGATTTGCTTGACTTTCTAGATGTTACACAGTCGTGGCGAAGCCTGCCCCCACTTAGCATCCATAGAGTTCGTGTTGTACCTAATTTTCAAAAATGGGAACTAAAACAAACGCTAATAGGAGGTCCACAGGGGCACAAATCACGCTGCCCCATCCTAAGGGAAGGAGCACAGAATATGACAGACAGCTAGGTTGCCACACTGGGATAGTTTAAGAATACTTAAAAGTTGCTTTTATAGCAAATACCTGAAATTAAATACAATAATAAAGCCTAGACACTATGTCTATGATGTACAGAACTATTTCTATTGTAAGATATATATTGCAAAAAGTAGAACAGGGAAAGGGAGATTATGGAGTGAATAATATCCATACATCAGAAATGTGTGTGCACGATGCAGTCCTTGGTTCCCAGGCAAAGATTTTCAAAAAAGAAGAATAATGTGTAGCCTTTGCGGAAAGTTTTTAAAAATATTTTTTACTGTCAAGTCTGTGTGGATTTTGAGATTTAGGCTGCGTCCGAAATTGCGTACTATGACGGTATGTACTGCATTGCTGTTGAAACAGTATGTACTAATCAGTATGTTTGTGTAGTATGAATACAATCCCGTACATGCTACATCCGCCATATTAGAAGTGTCATGTGACCTTTGATGTAGTAAAACACAAAAATCTTAAGCAAGTTCATTTATTAGGGTATCGTTAAACAAGTCCTGTTTAACCAAGGTTTTAAAAAGGGCCAATGCTGTCTTCCACAATTTTTTTTCTGAGGTTGTCCTCAATGGTCCCATTGCATTATGGGATTGTTTGAATCGTGTAGTGTCCATCGGTTGCATACTTCAAAATCTCACCAGAAACAGTACGTCGTTCGAGTATTTCTCACCTACTGCTTCCTGCCTACTAAGAATTTGGACATACTACCCCTCTGGCATACTGCTTTTCTCCTACTCAACAGTAGGAGAACATTCGGTTTCGGACACAGCCTTAGTCAGGCTGGAAATTTTTCTGAAACCTTGGCAACTGGTCAATATCATCAGCACTTCAGTGCTAAATCAAACACAGCTGAACAAACGTATATCTAAAACGGCTCAAAACAAGCTGCTACACTATGCTGGATGACCATGTCGTTGACTCAACTGCATATTACAGGGTTAGTCTAAAAAAATTCAACAGATAGTAGCCTATAGCAATTGTGATCGCCTCTCAACTTAATTCTGTTTGAGGCTATGTCAGTACTAATGTCATCCTGCTCCACCAAAATCTATGATCATTAGCCGCTGCTGAAGGAGACTGCAGACATTATGTTCAACATTCTTGCATTTAATATAATATTAGCAAACAAGTGAATTTCAAGAATAGTAAATGAGAGGAAAATGGAAAGCTCTTTGCAAAAAGACAAATTAGCTCCACTGGTGAGTTCTTTCTGTTTTCATGAACAAAGGAGCAATGTGATGTTTTCACTCCCCACACCACACCACACTTTGCTCAGGAAGCCAGCTTCCCGTCCATTTCCATTCTACAGGCTCACAATAAAACTGCTGTGTGGTGTTAAACAGTAATTCCAAGCCATTGTAAGTGGGTCAGGATGCTCAGCTACATATTACAACGCACAACATGGTTCTCCATTCAACTGAAGAGCATTATCAGTTCTGATGAATTGTGGAATATTCCCTAGTGTTTAAGCCCGTGTGTGTTCTTAAAGTTACTGGACAAAAGTTGTTATCTGATCATGTGGTGGCTGACACAGTAACGATACAGTAAAGGAAGTGGTACTTAAAGTAGATAAGTGTAAAACAGAACTGACATCACTCCGAGCCGGTATCGTGTCACTTGGAAGAATGTGACATGCAGATGTGGTTTTCACAGCTAAATGTGTAGCTCACCAGTCTGGATTTCACCCTTTTGGGCAGTTCTTCATCTAATGTGTAGACATCGTCTCTCTTGGCTGTGAGCTGTGAGCCATCTTCAAACTCCACCTATGCAGAAGCAGAGGACAGGTCATCTTAGTTCTCTTTAAAACCTGATCTTCCTTCTGTCGAGCCAGTGGAACAGTCAAGGTTCTGCGCCCACAAATCCCACACAGCTGTCCCTTTATCCTGTTCTACATGGTTTCAAATCTCCCTTACTTACAATGTCCTCCACATGTACAAAATGAGCAACATTACACACAAAAATTTAAATGCTTCCACTCAACAATAGGAAAAACTATCCTTATTCTAACAAGAAATCACTCTCAATAGAACTACCTTTGTAAATAATGGTATATTCTTTCAGAAATATGTGCCAAAATGACTGACACCACTAAGGAGTATTTTAAATGAATGAAAAAAACAACAAAAAACACCTTAATTTATTGTCCTTCTTTAAAAACTTGTCCTGTCCCGTTTCCCTGGGGTTTACAGTGCTGTGAAAAAGTACATACCTGGTTTCTTCGGTTTTTGTGTATATCTAATACTAAATAGTTTTAGATCTTCAAACAAAATACAACATAAAACAAAGGCAAGCCGAGTAAACACATAACAGTTTTAAATTTCTTTTATTGAAGAAAAAAAAAAAAAAAAGGTCCAACACCCATGTGAAAAACTAACTGCCCCCTTAAACTTAAAATGTGGTTGTGCTACCTTTAGCAGCAAAGACATTTTCACACAGGCCCAGTTGGTATTGGATAACATTCTTGCTTTAATAAATAACTATCATTTAAAATATTAAAACTATTTATTATTTTAGGCCATACCAAAAAGTCTCGCATCTGAACGAGTGTGAAATTTGCCAGGAATTGGACCCATGAGCACACGGGTTCTTGTGGTTGTCAAGTTTCAGTTACTCTCTTAAAGGCACTTTTGGAGGAGCTAGGCTAATGCAAGCATATTCACTTCAAATGTAAATAAGGAGATAAATCATTTCCATTTTCTCAACCTGTTGTGTTCTTTTGTTTACTCATTACCATGTCACATTCAGAGCATGTTATGGTTTTGGCTTACCTGGTACATTTGAATGATGTGTGCTGCCACAAACTTGGCTCCGTAGATGATTCCATCCGTCCAACGCACTTGCACCACGTCTCCCATGGGTGGAGGACCCAGCTGGGCACAGTCACGGCTCTGCGCACACAATTTACATTCAAAACACCAGAATAACAAATAGTTACTTACATGCTTATATTGCAGCTGATGGTGTATGTTGGACAGTTGTTGGTTTCACAAGTCGGACCTCTACCCTATGCTAGGCAGTACTTTCACTTTTCAGCAAAGGCATCAGATGTTTGTATTTTTTGGGTTGTATTGGAGTTTTGTTTACTCATCACTACCTGCTTCAACCAAAACTCAAATAATTGGTGTTTTAGGACCTTTCATATGAGAGTCTTGCGACTGCAGAAACAAATTAGGTAGCACATAGTGTACAGTGTAAAAGGCCTACACACCCTTGTTAAAATTACATGTTTCGTGATGTAAAAAAGTACACCAATATAAATTCTCTCAGATCTTTTTCCACCTTTAATGTGCAGGGAAAAAAGAAAAAAAAACTCCACAAGTGTTCACACCCTTTTAAAATGGGGCAGGTGAGACAATCAGATTCAAGCTCATGTCCAAAAGTAATTAGCATACACCTGTCATCAATTCTGATTAAATCTGATAGACATCCTCCAGTAAACTTGTTGCTCATTTCAAAATGGCAGTCTTTTCACTCTACCTCGGGAGAAGCCTATTGCTTTCACTGCTGTGAGGTAGAGGAAAAAATATGCTGCAGGATGGTAACATTCGAGCCAAGACCTGATACCAATCTAAGGCACAGTGATTGGAAGTGTATGCTCTAGGATTCCAAATATATCAAAGTCAGAATGCGCAAACTGGCAGTGAGAAATTCTACACAGCTGAAAACAAACTCTAGTTTTACTCTCAGCTGCATTATCTAGCTGGTTTGCGAAACCTTGTTGAGTTGCTTTATATTCGGACTGAGGTGTAGTGTATATTGGATGTTCTAGAAATCGGCATCCCTGACTTCAACATACAGAATCAAATCAAATGCTCAAGCAATTTCATGGGTACTTTCAAGATCCCGAAGATTATGGGTGGAAAAGTGAACAATCAGAAGAAGTTTGGTCTAGCCTCAGATGCTTTGTTAGCTCACTGATATGTGGGGTTGGACAATCCTGAATGAGATATGAATGATAACTTTACGGCTTGGAATTGAGACTGTGAACGTCACTCACTGAATGTCAATATTTAGAACATATTTATTAAATTCTTACATGACTATAGCAGACTGTGGTAGCTATATCTTCCTAGCAGTTGATGGTGAATGACAGCTTGTTTGCAATTTGATTTGTTAAATGTACTGCAATAGCTTAAATCCTAACTGATACTTGTGTAGCCATCTTCCAAAAAAAAAAAAAAAAAACCCAAACCCATCAGCTATTACTGTGGCTGAACGATAAATCTGGTTTGATTTATATACAGAAAGGAATCATTTTTCAGTTCAGGACCATGTGAAGGACTTTCCCAGAACACCAATCATTTCATGTAAAACGGTAACCAGATTAGAGAGCCAAGAGTTCAGTGTGTCCTCCAACAGAAAAAAAAGGAAATCAGCAATAAATGGGTGCTTTCAAATTGACTGGTTTGTTTCTTTTCTTATGCTCTACCGGGGTAAAAATGGTGTCTCTGTGGGTTGAGTTCAAAGTGTTAGCTTTGTGCTTGTGATTTGAAATTTCAAAAAGACCCTTAACCACCAACTACATGGCTATAAGCTTGGATTATATCCTGCCTTAATTGTAATGTAATTCTGGATAAAGGGGTTAAAATATAATGCAATGGAGTCCACACTCAATCCCTCTCACCACAATGTCCTCAGGGAAGAGGTTTTCACTGAAGGAGCCATCATCAAAGTTGACCTCATAAAATGTCTCCTTTGTCAGCTGAACCACATCACACTGGTAGTAGCGCCCGTTTTTGTGCTTGCAGATCACTCTCTGGCCTGCACCGATTTCCCTCATGGCCTCCTTTTTCCGCTGTTGGAGAAAAAGAAAGTCGTATTTCCCCAGAGAATCTAACACCCATATCCCATTTACACAAGTTAGTACTAGCAGAAGCCCCAATTCTCCACATGTACAAAATGAGTTTGATAATAAATGAGAAAACATTCTATCATAAAAAGATACTGATTTTATGTGTTTAATGTTTGATGCAGAGCATTTCTTTGGCATGCAAATAAATTACCATCTAAAGATTTCACTACCAACAGCACAGAAAGCTGAAACCTGAACGATATTTTATCTTTGTCTTATACAATCCTAACTATGACTTTTACAGCAAAAGCATATATATTCATATATTTGGTCTAATTTTACTATACCCATTTCTTAATGTATTTACGGTTGGTAACACTAGACTTCATCATGACTGGAATGCACCCCACACTTTCGCTGTTCATTTCCCCAAGTAGCTGAATCAAGCCCAAAGTATGCTTCACTTTTTACACATACGCTAGGAACAGTGTAGAGTACATGTAATGCAAATTTCGTCATCAGCAGAGTATGTGCATCCTGTATGCGTGCTGCCAGATTTTTCTAATTGGTCGCACATGCACATTTAATTCTTTTGCACTATTTAGTTGTTCCACAAGGTGGCAGCATCGACCCAGGGCCGTGATTCTCAAGGTAATCGAAGGAAAAATGAATAAAACTAGTGCAAGCTCTTTTCTCGTTGAGTGGTCACATAGACCACCTTCTCGTTCTCTTTTTAAAAATGTCTTCTTCCTCTAGTAACAAGTAAAGCAGCATGTCTTTCTCCTCCATTGTACTTCGTGTTGTGATTCTTCTTCGTTGTCATCCTTCGCACCAGAAGTCCTGCTTTACTGCTCTGTACAGACTCTTGTAGGCCAGGAGGGGTAGTGCAAGTTGTCGTAATGCGCATGTGTCGACTATGTGTATGCGTACACGTCAAATGTAGTATATTTTGAAAGGCTATGCGTAAGACTTATTTCCCCTCAATAAAATGCAAATCAATTTAAACCATTTTTGACATTTTTTTGTTGTTATTCTGTCTCTCACTGTTCAAATAAACCTACCATTGTAATAATAGACTGATCATTTCTTTGTCAGTGGGCAAACGTACAAAATCACCAGGGGATCAAATACGTTTTTTCCCCTCACTGTACTTGCAAAAAAACCTAAGTATACCAGAGGCTTCAGAGTGAAAAAAGCTCTGCTTGTAGGAGCAAGCCATCTGATATTGCATGTGCATGCATTATATATGCTGTGCGAGTATTATAGGGCTTGATTACACAATAAATACTACCATTTCATGCTATCTTCCGATTAAATGAAAAGCTGTAACGAACAAAAATTATGAACCACGAATTCTCTCTATCATCATCATCATCATTTGCCTCATAGATAATAGAATTCTGTTTGGAGTTTCACGTTCTCCCCGTGTTTGTCGGAGTTTCAAGTCTTACAATCGGTTACCACAACAAATTAAGCTAACTGAACATGGAGAAAAATGAATTAATACCTATTGGTATCACATTACAAGTTCATTGTGATAATATACAATACAACAAACAGTATGGATGTACTGAGGATGAATAACTTGAATAATCTTGGTTAATGTCACCTTGACAACAGGTATGCTACATCTTATGGACTTATGTGAACGGGAAGAAGCAGATGGGGGTACAGGGTGACAGTGGTTAGCACATTTGCCTTGCACCTCCAGGGTTGGCGGTTTGATTCCCATCTCCACCCTGTGTGCATGGAGTTTGCATGTTCTCCCTGTGCTTTGGGGGTTCTCAACACAAGTCACATTGATGTCTGTGGGATTGTGGTCGATCATTCTTCAACTTTACTAAATGTCAAACCAACAAATTTGACTACAAGAAACATTTTCAACAAGATATGCTGTTGCATTGTTTTAAGTGAAATTATGCATACGAGTTATGTAACTACTGTTAGCCTTGGTACTAACATAAGTAGCTCTGTACTTTGTAAAGATGGACTTTTCCAGAGAGTGAAATTAAGATTAATATTGTAGCAAATGATTCAGCTTAGAAAAAAAAAATACAATGCTGAATTATGGCAATACTGCTCCACAAACATTGTATGAAATAAATGACTTCTTTCTCTCCAATTTATCAAGCTTATAGACAAACTAAAATAATAATTCAAAAAAATACAGAACTTTAGTTAACTACCTCTAACAGTTATTGCTGCTCTAATCGGTCACTTCTGATTGGAACATACTTACTTCTCCTCTAATTTTTTACCTCTGATTGTACAGGCCCTTTATGACGGCAGCAGGTGACATAGACGATGAAAGGCCAGTCATCCGGGTGCATAAGGACACCCGCAGCCTGGGCACAGGTAGGGTGATACGAAGTGGGGCAGCGGCCATGAGAACACTGCACACAGCAGCCTGCTGTCTTCTTCATCCGCCTCTTACAGTAGTAACATTTCTGTAAAAAACAAACAGTCTCAATAAGTGACACACATTTGCCTTCACATGACAAACGGGAAATAAGGTGAACCCAAAACAGTGAACAGGGCAAAATAGGAGCAATAATGTACAAAAGTCTAGAAATTCCATGTTTGCTTCGGAGTAATTACTGTAATCTTAAATGTTTCCTTTTAAGGCTAACACAGTGGCAAAGAGAAAACTCCCTAAGGTGGAACTATGGAGAAATCCTGAAGCCCATTCACCTCTGGTTGTGATTCACCACTGTGAATCAAAAGTTAATAAATCAGAAAAACATTTTGGTTTACACCGAACAGCCATAACATGAAAACCACTGGCAGGTGAAGTGAATAATACTGATTCCCTTCACGGGGTGATATATTAGGCAGCAACTGAACAGTCAGTTCTCAACATTGATGTGAAGCAAGAAAAATGGGCAAGCGTAAGGATCTCAGTGATTCTGACAAGACCCAAATTGTGATGGCTAGACGAGTGGGTCAGAGCATCTCCCAAACAGCAGGACTTGTGGGGTGTTCCCAGTATGCTGTTGGTAGTACCTACCAAAAGTAGTCCAAGAAAGGACAACTGGTGAACCTGCTACAGGGAGGCTCATTTATGCGCGTGGGGAGCAAAGACTAGCCCATCTGGCCCGATCCCACAGATCTACTGGAACACAATTTAATGAAAAAGTAAATGCTGGCTAAAAAGGTGTCAGAACACACACTGCATCGCAGCTTGGAAGCAATGTAAGAAGGTGGCCTGGTTCGATGAATCACTTTTCTTTTACATCATGCAGACGGCCGGGTGTGTGTGCGTTGCTTACCTGGGGAAGAGAAGGCACCAGGACACAGTATCGGAAGAAAGCAGGCCAACTGACGCAGTGTGATGCTCTGGGGAATGTTCTGCTGGGAAACTTTGGATATTAATTACCACCTACCTAAACATTATTGCAGACCAAGTACACTGTTTCATGGCAACAATATTCCTTAATGGCAGCATCCTCTTTCAGCAGGAGAATGTGTCCTGCTACATCGCAAATTGTTCAGGAATGATTTGAGGAACATGATATAGAATTACATGTTTTGACTTGGCCTCCAAATTCCCCAGATTTCAATCCGGTTGAGCATCTGTGGGATGTACTGAACAAACAAGTCCGATCCATTCAAGCTCCACTTCATAACAGGAGTTAAAGGATCTTCTGCTAAAATCTTGGTGCCAGATCCCACAGCAGACCCACAGACGTCTTGTGGAGTCCATGTCTCGACGGGTCAGAGCTGTTTTGGTGGCAGAAGGGGGACCTACACAATATTAGGCAGGTGGTTTTAATCCTCTTACCTCGTATGGCCGAAAAACTGGCTTGTCCGTCTTTGATCTATTCCCATAAGGACGAAATACCAGCTTGGTCGTCAATGCCAAATCCCCGTAAGACCGATATAGCAGACAGCAGTGAAAGTTCAGGCGATGTTGAAACCGAAACGGATAGTGACCCAAACTCTCCTGATTCAGACCCTGATCCGTCTTCATC
>JAOUWY010000030.1:19373231-19388017 GCA_025728095.1 Prietella phreatophila
TCTCTCTCTCTCTCTCACACACACACACACACACACACACACACACACACACACACACACACACACACACACACAATGCAATTGTAATTTTAACACCATAATAAATAGCAGCTCACACATTCAACTTGTGAGTAAACGTCTATTCCAATGAAAGGCCAGTTTTTGTTATGCTTTATTTTATTTGTCTTTTGAATTGTGTCTATTCTGTATGATCTATATATAAAATATATAGTGCTGTGAAAATGTATTTCTTCTGTTTTTGTGTATATTTCATATTAGAGTTCTTCAAATGAAATACAACATAAAACACAGGCAACATGAATAAACACACAATAAAGTTTTTTTGTTTTTTGTTTTTAACTGAAGCAAAAAAAAAAAGAAAAAGTTATCCAGCACTGATCACCCATGGGAAAAATTAATTGCCCCCTTAAATGTGTTGTGCCAACTTTAGCAGCAATAACTGCAACCAAACGCTTCCAATAACTGCAGATCAGTCTTTAACTTCTAAGTCTAGTATTTACTCCTATGTTTTGGATCATTGTCTTGCTGCATAATCCAGTTGTGTTTGAATTTAAATTTACGGACTGAAGCCCGGACATTCTCCTTTAGGATTTTCTGGTAGAGAGCAGAATTCATGTTTCCCTCAGTTATTGTAATTTGCCCAGATTCTGAAGCAGCAAAGCTTCCCCACACCATCACACGTCCACCACCATGCTTTTTTGGAATTTTCTTTTGTGGAATTCTGTGTTTGGTTTACACCAGATGTAACGGGACCCGACCCACTTTCGACTCATCAGTCCACAGAACATTCTCCCAAAAAGTTTGCGAATCATCGAGGTGTGTTTTGCCAAAATTCAGATTAGCCTTAATGTTCTTCTAGGTTAGCAGTGGTTTTCACCTCGCCACTTTTCCATGGATTCCATTTTTGCCCAGTTTCTTTCTGATAGTGGAGTCATGAACAGTGACCTTTGACCTTGATGCAAGAGATGCCTGTATTTCCTTTGATGTTGTTCGTGGCTCTTTTGTAACTTCCTGGATGAGTCATCACTGTGCTCTTGCAGGAATTTTGGAAGGTCGGCCACTTCTGGGAAGGTTCACTACTGTGCTGAGTTTTTCCATTTGGAGATAATGGCTCTCACTGTTGTTCTTTGGAGTCCCAGAGCCTTTGAAATAGCTTTACAACCCTTCCAAGACTGATGTATCCAATCACCTTCTTCTTCAACATTTCTGGAATTTCTTTGAACTGTGGCTTAGTGTGTTACTCGGTAACACCTTTTAACCAGCTTCATGCTGTTGAAAAAGTTGTATTTAAGTGTTGATGTGATTGAACAGGGTTTGCAGTAATCAGGCCTGGTTGTGTCTAGTCCTGCTGAAGACCATGCAGTTTCATAAGATTTGGGGAATTGGTAACTATGGGGACAAACACATTTTCACCCAGGCCCAATTGGTATTGGACAACCTTTTTTCTTCAATAAATAACATTATCATTTAAAAACTGTATTTTGTGTTTACTCAGGTTGCCTTTGTTTTATAGTAGATTTTCTTTTAATTTCTCAAACAGATACACAAAACCAGAAGAATTCAAATACTTTTTTACAGCACTATATAAAGTCATCATCTATTACTTTTAAGTGACAGATGGCCAAGCATGAATCTTACATATTTTCCTCTCAAATACCTCGAATACAACTGATCTGCTAAGACATGTTCAGTGTCTGATGTTCACTTCTCTAGCTCTGTACTGGAATCGTTCATTTTTGTCAGAAGTGTTCTTTCAAATCTGCCCAATAAATTTACTTGACTTATCTTTCTTAGTAAGGTTCAATCTGTCCAGCATAAACATTACCAGCTTTCCATCTGTAATTAACTTATTGTGCATGATAAAGATTCAGCTTCTTTATTATTAACTCTTTGATGATAAAGTGTAATGAGAATGTGAAAATGGTCAGAGACACTGTTCTATATACTGTATGTGTGTGTGCGTGTGCTCCTGGAGAGCAGCTATGATAAAGGTGCTGCTGAAGCCCTGCATACAATCATGCTATATTTATTTCACAAGCCTGACACTCATTTATATTCAAAACCCCAGATAGTATAGCTCTGAGAGAAAGCAAGCGCAGGAGAAAAACAGAGTATGTGTGTGCGCGCGCCATAAACTGTCTGTATTAATAACATAAATGAAATAAAAATGAACAGTTATGTAGTGACAAGGAGAGTGAGTGGGAGGCCTATAGTCAGAACAGAAAGTTACAACGCCAGCGCAGAAGACATGAAGGGAATTTATTAAAATAGGCATGTTTATCAAAATGCAGAAATACTACAGGATTTGTAAACCACAGCTCATGTGTTTTACTGTGTCTACATTTATAATGAGACAAAGACAAAGAGATAGAGAGACAAGCAGACAGATAGACAAATACTCTCCATCTATCTGTTGTTGTTTTTCTATACACATGCAGAATCACCTATAAGTTAACACACACTCAGATACACATATAAACATGTCCCTCTGCTCACACACCTCATCCAGGTTGATGTCTTCTGGACTTTCCCAGTGGCGCAATGTAGCTTGACTCATGGGCACCACCACTATGTAGTACCACCTGCAGAACACACACAGGCATGGCCTCTATGAGTCATTCAAGAAAGTTGAGATACACAGTGTGAATATTTAGGTACCGCTTATCCTATACAGATTTGCAGTATAGCCTGGAGGCTATCCCAAAGAAGTCTGGGCACACCCCATTGAACAATCGCTCACACACTATGGACAGTTTGGAAATGCCAATCAACAACACCTACAACACATGTCTTTTGACTGGGGGACGAAACCGGAGTACCCAGAGGAAACCCCCAAAGCCCAGGGAGAACATGCAAGCTCCGTGCACACAGGGTGGAGACAGGATTCAAACCTCCAACCCTGGATGTGCAAGGCAAACTTGCTAACCACTAAGCCATCGTACCCACATAAAATAAGAATCTGGATAATGCAAAACCTTTTATGAATTAAGTAATGCTTTAGACCAGGGAACAAACATAAAATGGCCTCTATTACTCAGAGTCCAACACGGAGACCGAGAACCACTCTCTCTCTCTCTCTCTTTCCACTCCTGTGCGTGCGTGTGTGTGTGTGTGTGTGTGTGTGTGTGTGTGTTTCAGCTGCCTACAGCAGCTACACCTGGATAAAAATTGCATGCCATTTTACAGCCTGAGCTACCAAACTAGATTTATTGATTTTGCATTTGTAAGAGATTGGGTCTGGTTATTTTGTGCACTCTGCATTCGTTTGGCAACCTTTCTGACTTTCTGAGTTAAAGCTAATAAGATATTTAACGATTAACAATTACAGTAGAAAAGCTCTTGCTTATTTATTCTAGCTTTTGCATTAGTAGGGTGAGATTTTTGTGCTTTCACACCCCTGCAGTTAACTGCATCGGGCTACATTTGTCTGATCAATAGTACGGACAGCAAATGCATTTGAAATCTAACTTTAATTTAGCATTGCACTATTAGTTGTAAAAGTATTAATGGTTTATACAATACTATGAAATTGGTTTGATCTCCTTAACCCCACTTTTGGTTTTATTCAAGGCTGGAACACTACCTGGATGAGCTGAGCTATAGTGCTGTAAAAATCATTGGAATATTTTTGGTGCTATGAATTTTGCAGTTTAGAGCTGAACCCTGTTCATTTCCATATTTATCTCCGGAAAAAAAATTAATTATACTTTAAATCCGTGATTCTGTCCGTGGTCTTTGAATAAGAGAGGTTATAGGGCCCCAGCTTTGTGAGCCACAAACAAGTGAGGTTATTTTATATTCTGCTGACTTCTCTCAGTGTCCAGACCACTGCATTATCTCAAATCCCTGCACTGCCCTAAACAAAAGGATCTGAGCACAAGCTGTGAAAGTGAAGGACAGCCACTTGTTTAAGAGCTTGGAATGAGCACGCAAAAAAAAAACGAGTAAAGAAAGAGAAGGAGGCTTTGAGGATGACATGACCAGTAGTCAATATTTGACTGCGGTGAAACCGCACACTCGTCTTGTCCGTATAATTCTCTGAAACTTGGAGAGAGTGAACATGACACAGCAAGCTAAATATCTTAAGCATGTGTGAGATCTACATCTCTCCTCCTTGTAGCTATAAATTAAGCCAAGATGAGCCCGTGTCAGAGTTTTTTTGTAATCCCAATCTGGATGTTTATGTCACTCACTCTGTTGTTGCCTCTGATGCAAAATTTCTTAATTCTGTTTATTTCTTTTTCATTTCTGATTTATAATTTAGTTATTTAAATGCACTGTATAAAGAGGAGTAAGCCAGGTTTTCATTTCACGGCAAGTTATAACTTGTATATAACCACCAAGCCCACACATGATGTTTATTTATTCTATTTTTTTTCTTGATTTATGTCAATATAAGAGCTATATTTGTTCTATCCTCTTCGGCTGTTTGTCTCATTGGTGTGGATACAGAGAATATTTGTCATGTCACGGCAGACTAGCGACTCAATTTCTCAGAATGCACCGCGAACTACAAACATGGCCGCCACCGACTACAACTCCCAAACTACACAGAGACTTGTTCACCTTCCCCAGAAGACTAATCAAACACACCTGTTCCTAACCACACTCACAATCACACCACACTTTAAAAGAAAATATCCATGCACTAGATCTTAGTAAATGCTCAGTTGCCTTAATCTCTGTCGTTACCAAGCCATTTTACTGTGTTGATATTCTGGTATTGTTTCTGCCTTCTCCTTGAAAGTGATTTCCTGCTTTAGTTTGTTCGCCTGATCGACTGACCTTTGCCTGTCCTCGTTTTCTGAGTTTAGCCTTACCCTTTGGATCATATGCTTTTCAGTAAAAGCTCTTAACGGCACATTCATCTGTTCTAATACTCATTTCATGACAGTATTATAATATACAAGATCATAATTAAAAAATATATATTCATAGAACTCAGTGAGCCTCATTTATCAAGCTGGATATGAGCAGATCTTTTTGTAAATCATTTGCAGGTGCATTTACACAAGAAATTTGAAATTCATGAAAATCTAGTTAGTTAATTAAAAACCGGCACATGGTGGCTTAGTGGTTAGGACATTCGCCTCACATCTCCATGGTCGGGGATTCGTGGCCCTGTGTGTGCGGAGTTTGCATGTTTTTGCCGGGGTTTCCTCCTCCGGGTACTCCAGTTTCCTCCCCCAGTCCAAAGACGTGCATGGCAAGCTGATTGGCATGTCTAAAATGTCCTTAGCGAATGGGTGTTTATGTGAGTGTGCCCTGCGATGGACTGGCACCCTGTCCAGGGTGTACCCCGCCTTGTGCCCGATGCTCCCTGGGATAGGCTCCAGGTTCCCCATGACCCTGAAAAGGATAAAGCGGTATAGAAGATAGATGGATAATAAAAAAAAACAACATCAACCTTTATATCCTTGGAGAACTCCTGGGTTTGTGTTCATTTACATTTTAAACTCACTAACTTCAGACTCTAACTGAATTGCTATGAGTTACAAATTTATATATGGATTAGTTCAAATATCTTTTATTTCTGTTACACACACAGATTGTGGGAAAAGTCTGTGAAAAACTGTTGTTTCATAATAATGGCTTCTGAAACAAATGCACAAATTAATTTGGACTCTCAGTTAGGACAAAAATTCGGCACTTTATAAAATGAGGAAGACTCAGGCCCTGTTTACTCTAGTGCGTTTTAGTTTTTAAAATGGCGTTTAAAAAATGAAAACAATCCTCATCCACACTGACGTCTCCGTCCACATTACACGACCGAATTCCCATGTCACATGATCATTCATGCACACTGGGCATGCGCATACAAGTGTAAACAGGAAGTTGGGTGCTAGCCAAAACCGGCGTTCTATGTAGGGCTTATGCTGCTCGAAATGAGATTTATTGCAGATAATCATAGTTTCCCTCTTGTGCATGTAGGCAGCTGGAGTATTATAAAATGCAGAATTTAACTGCACAGTGGCTGCTAAGAATGACAACAAAGCCAGCAAAGCTTGAGGTTCAGTCTCCATGTTGTTGTTTATACGATCAAGGTAGTATAATGGTCATATTGTAGGGAATTGACGAATCAGGGAAGGATACGCAATGATCCAGAAGACCCAATCAGTGGGAGAATGTGGTTGGAGCCACGCTTTCGTTTGAAAAGTTTTGGTCTGTTTATACTGAAATACGAGCTCAGAGTTTTCAAACTAACACGGCTTCTTCAACATTTCCAAAAGTCTCCGTTTTCAATGGTTGAAAACACCGCAATAGTGTGTATGACAGGCGTAAACGTAGCAAAGGTTATGCGTTTGAAAACGAAAACGCACTCGTGTAAACAGGGCCTGATTCTGTGTCTATGGCAGCCAACACGTTGCGATGGGTGAACTGCATTAGTGGAAGATTTTGATTTTGTGGGTGTCACTAAATGTAAATCAGTTGTGCCATGAACAAGCCTGGTAATTTATAGGTCACTGGTATTTAAATTTGTAAGTCGCTTTGGATAAATGTGTCTGCTAAATAAATAAATGTAAATGTTACCAAGTCAAATCAACATGACCGAAATGTATGCAAATCTGCTGGGAACCTTTAGTTCAGTGTGGCCCAGGAAAACATTTCCACAGCTTTATTAACAAATTAATAAATGAGACCCTATTTAAATCTCCCAATGCCCTTGGTGAATATAAAATTAAGCTTTATACCCATGGCTGTCATTATAATAACCTGCTCACAATATTGCTCTTATAATTGCTCTTAATTTTCTTTTGCCTTCTAATGAGGTCCCAGTGAAGAGTTTTGTGACTGCAGGAAGCAAAGTCTGACTAAATGCAGCAGGTAGCAGCAGACAAAAATGTTTCCCAGTGCAAGAGGCAACATCTGCGTGTAAAATGCGTATCTACACCGGACTGAGAGTATCAGCCCACTGGAGGGAAGCAGAAACACAAACACTGCAGACTGTCATGGAAATAAAATCACCTGTAATAGATCCCTCTGTGAAGAGATTAATCTCAAAGGGATTCGGTGAAACCTTGCACTGAAACTGTAAGATAAGCATTAATTTGTGAGTCAGGTTATTTTGGATTCTGCTGCCGTCACATAGTGTCCAGACTACTGCATCAGCTCAAATCCCTGCACTGCCCTAGACCAAAGGCTTCCGAGCTCCGACTGTGGCAGACACTAAATACTGGTTTAAATCATTTGAAATAAAGCTATGCGTAAAAAGTCTATAAAACGTAATTCACTGTCTGCACACTGACGCTCTAAAAAGTAATTCAGGTGACCTATTACCACGATTTAATTAAATGTGCGGTTGCAAGATAAAAATCCAAATTTACTTATGTAATTAATTAAACGTTTTAAGTTGTAAACATTATCTCTATGAGATGTGTTGATAATTACAACAACTAAACATTGTGTGTCATTTCAACTGAAATAAAAAACTAAATTCAGGTAGTAACTTACTGAAATTGCCTTGATAACTTCAGGTGTAGGACTGAACAAATACTATACAAAGGACATTTCAAGATGAGTATCATTTCATTTACAAATAAATTCTACTAAAGCAATGTTCTCAATTGTGGGCATGTTTTCAATTGTGACCAATAGTGGACTCGGGTATAGGTTAGGCTACACCTGCTAATACAGTTGATGGACTATGTTGTACTACTACACGTAGCTAGTGCTAGTCATATTTAGCAGTGTAATTTGAATATCTACCCTTTAGTTTACCATAGCAGTGAAAAAGAATGATATTCATTTGACAAATCTGCTCATCTAGACAGGGCTTTTCATTTATGCTACACGAAGGAAAAGCTTGATTCAATTTCTACTTATTTGTGTTCTATATTGTGTAATCTAATTTCATGTATTGAAACATTTAAAAAAATCTTTTGTCATTCACATATATAGCCTTCTTGTTCCATTGTAGTCAGTTTGCTCTTTGACCAAAATTAGCAGCATTTGAAATGTGGATAGTTAAAATAGAGAGAAAGATAAAATAGTTTAGACTTTTTCTCTATATTGCTCAATTCATTCAATACTTTTATGTCTATAAAACCTGCAGAGATGTTAGGTATGAGATTTGTATTGTAAATGACACTGGATTTTAATTACTGTTCTTATACAACTTAAAACTTGTACTTTTTCCTGGTTTAAAACTACTGGAGAAAATCTAATTGGAGCAACTTAATTTTTAAAATGTTTTAAGTTTAAAAATTAAAACCTTGTGTTCATAATTATGGTAATGAAATACATAACACTTAAATTCCTTTTAAATAATGTAAAAAAAAATTGAGTTATCAACTTTAAAAACTTAATTTATTAATTAAGTATTAATTGAAAATACATTTGATTATAGAGGAAATTTCTCATTTCTCTAACTCAGTGTAGTTGAACTTAATTTCATTAGAAGTTGTCAACTCAAAATAACTTAAAACATTTGTTTTTAGAGTGCGTATGTTCATGTGTCTTTCCGTTGTAATGGGTGTGTGGTGCAGACCTGACATGTGCAGCCGTGCTGGCGGTTACTGTGGGCAAGGTTAGTGTGACTCTTCCACCCACAGCAGACTCGTGGGCTGAGCGGCTGGGCTTTGTGTCGAGCAAGTCCGGGGCAGTGCGGATGGACACTTGCTGCTGCAGTCCTCCAGCGCTGCTGCCTCTGTTCATCAGCACGAACGAATACTCGGTGTCGGGCTGAAGACGAGTGATCAGTTTCCTCCGTAGATTGCCCTGCACCTCTATGCTCTGCTGGTTATACAGGATCTGCCAGAGGAGGGAGTATATGTTAACACAGATACACAATCTCACCAAAACCCTGTGTTTGATGCGACAAAACAGCTTTGACTAAATGGGCAGTGACTTGGATTAAACTACCGAGTGTGAATGATACAAGAATGAAATGAAATGAACACAGGTTGGATTCTGTGTTCCACAATACTGCTGGATTGTGTCTTGGACACAGGTTGCAGTGGGTAAAATTAACACTTGTACTGGGGCCACATTTATGTCTGGATCCGGACCCACACCGATGGTAAGGGAAAAGTGGCGTATAACTTTTGTTTGGTTACACTGTGACAAATAATCCAGTTTGCATATATCCATCCATCCATTTTCTGTACAATTTACCCTAAGCAGTGTCACAGGGAGCTTAGAGTCTATTCCAAGGAACTCGGGATACAAGGCAGGGGACACGCTGGACCGGGTGCCAATCTATCGCATGGCACAATTGCATACACATTAACACACACACACACCACTGACAATTTTTAGAGATGCCAATTGGTCTACAACGCACATCTTAGTACTGGAGGAGGTACTCAGAGAACCTGGAGGAAACCCCTGAAGCACGGGGAGAACATGCAAACTCAGCGCACACAGGGCAGGAGGCAGGAATCGATTAACTAACACAAAATAATGCGTTAGCAAACTATCTGATCCTGTTAATGCATATCATAATCCAATGTAGTACGTTTATATTAAGGGGGAGGTGTGTGAATGTATGAATGAATTTGTTCTAATTAAATAATTATTCATTACATTTACTAACTAATTTGTATGCCATGTACCCTGATGGTGCCTATAAGTGAGTGTCTGTCTAGGTCTACTGTATCTTTTTCGCTCTGTCTTCCCTTCATCTTTCTATCCGACTCTGTATTTCTCTCTTTTCTGCTTGCCTCTATTTGTCTTTCCCTTTCATTTCCCTTCAATTTAATTACCTGCCTTTTTCTTTTTCTCTTTGATTTTGTTTTCATGCTTCTGTCTGCCTTTCCTTTTCTCTAAGCATCACTGTGCTGGTTATATAGGATCAGGCAGAAGAGGGCGCTCACAGTAACACAGAGTTTTATACACATGCATGCTGGGAACTAACAGGAGCACACATACTCTTCTGCCTCTCCACTCGATCTCTCACTCACTCTTTTTTTTCTGACCTTCAGCATACCATCTGTACCTCTGCCTCTTTCTTCACTTCTGCGAACACACACACACACACACACACACACGCGTACAGCGTAGCTCTCAGCAGTGGTTCCTGGTCCTGTAGTAGCTCTGGTCTGCATAATTTTTTTTTCCTGCTCCAACACACCTAATTGAACCCATCAGCTCTTTAACACACTTTGTCGAGTGTATGTGGGTGTATTACAGCTTATTCTCACTGAATGCTATTTTCAGTGTGTTTGTATGTGTGTGCTTCATTTCCATTTTGAAGGCTTTGTTGTGTTGTTTTCTTGTTTTTTTTTGGAGGTTGGTGGACCTGATGTGTAGAGTAAAAACTGAATGTGGTGCTTGATTGGTTTTGCTGTGTGACATTGGCAATGGTGAGGACCTTTCCTCTGCTCTGGTTCAGTGCCTTACCGGTTGATGCCATTGTTTTCTATGGTCAGTAAAGCCATTATCCCATGTGTCTGCCTGTACTGTATGTCTGCTATTGATAAAGCTCTGTCTATTGTGTGTGTGTGTGTGTGAGAGAGAGAGAGAGAGAGTCACCTTAAAAGGCACTTGAGGCTTGTAGGTTTCAGGCACCTCCCATGTGAGCAGTACTGAGGTCTTTGTTGCTGCTTTCACCCCAAAGTTTTTGGCAAATTCTGTTAAATAGAAGAAGGAGTCATGCACTGAATTTCTCTTGAAACTCCCTTTACTCTTTACTCCCTTTACTCTTGACACCCCCCCACCACCACCACACTGTGTGTAATTTCTTGGTGCAGTCTCTAGCTTAGTTTCTAGCGTTTGGTGTAATGAGGTCCCTAGCCTGTTGGTTCTGCTTCTGTGTTATTACGATTATCTGTATTCTAACCATGACACTGGAAAACCTATTAATAAGGCTGGTGTGTTAAAGACTAAAGATTTTCAGTCACCAGTCCAAAGGGAAAGTTGCTGCCTGAGACTTAAAACCAAAGCAAATAACTCCATGAAATACATGGATAACACTCGTCCATGGAGGTTATGGTCTGGTGATCTTCTGTGATATTCACTTAAAACCAACTTACTTGTTATTGTTTTTCAATTAGTGGACTGTTACCTCAGGGTTATATTCTACACTTTACTATACTTTCCACTTATTGTGTTTTCAAGCTTTTATTGTTTTGTCTTTTTCACACTCTCTGTAAAGCACTTTGTTTGACCCTGCTTGTAATGAACTGTATAAATAAAGCTCATTATTCTTATTATAATTATTATCCATCCATCTATCCATTTTCTGTACTGTGTATCCTGCACAGGCTGACGGGGAGCCTGGAGCCTATCCCAGGAAACCCGGGGACACGACACCTGGACGTGGTGCCAATCCAGTGCAGGGTAAAATCGCACACACATTCACGCACTACGGACAATTTAGAGATGCAATTCAGCCAACAACACATGTCTTTGGACTCTGGGAGGAAACCGGAGTACCCACCGAATCACAAGGAGAACATGCTAACTACAAGCACACAAAGAGGGTCTTCCAACTAAGCCACCCTATTATTATTATTATTATTGTTGTTGTTGTTGTTGTTGTTGTTAATGACCGATCTGATCACACCAGACACCATTACAATACTCATTCACAATGGGATTTTCACTGTATCAGTGTTTACAGTCATAATGTTTCAATTTATGCAAAACATGAACCCCCAACCCCCAAAACACACACACAATTTTTACATCACATGATAACTGTACTTGAATATATTATACCAAATATAAGAAATAATGCAGAATGAAGTGTCCAGATATCAGATGAATGGGATAAGCCACAACATAGGTGAAGAACACCACTAAGCTTCAGCAGGCCTTATCTTGTTTTGTTTTGTTTTTTTTATCTCATGGCTACTTCAAAACCTTTTAAAGCTTTTTTATGTACTTTACTTTTTCACGTTCTTATATTTGAATAGTAAACTCAGTCATTTTATTTTTTGCCAACTTTCCAGTCCTGACATATCAAGAGGCTATGATTATATGATTGTCCTTTTTTGTGCACATTTAAGATATTAATAAACACCAGCCAGCCAATCAGAAATGAGTATTTTAAATGGCCATGGCACAATGATTAAAGGACACAGCAGTAGACTGTTCATAGCTGTCTGTCCTTTAGGCTGTATACAGGTGTGTGTGTGTGTGTGTGTGTGTGTGTGTGTGTGTGTGTGTGTGTGTGTGTGTTGTCTGTAAGCACAAGCCGTGCTTGTCCTGCCACAGTGTTTCAGCTAACACCATCTGTTCTGCTCAGTATTAATAACTGTGTGTTTGTGTGTGTGTGTCTCACCAGGCACAGATGTGGCCATGGTCCTGCTCTGAATGCTGGGGCTGAAAGGTCCCGGTCCTTTCCTGGTGAAGGCTCTCACTCTGATGTCATAGGTAGTGTCGGGTTTGAGGCCGCTGATGCTCATGCATGTCTCTGTTGTACTGTTGGTTTGATTCTTTACACTGTTGATGTCACGGTACACAATATTATAGCGCACGATTTTGCCGTTTCTCTGCACCAGTGTTGGTGGCGCCCATGCCAGAGTTGTTGAGGTGGAGCTCAATCCCACCACACTGAGGTTTTGCGGGTAACCACTAGGTGTGTCCTCAGGGGTCGTGACCTAAAGTGAAAACATTAGAAGTATAGTGTTTTACCTTCCAGAAGTCTAATAATCTTAAATATATTAGGTGTCAATCCAAGTATATGGTATACTAAATACTATATATTATAAATAATAATATTTAATGTGACCTTTAGCAGATGCTGCCACTTATACAGCAAGGCAGGACATGATAGAATCATGCAATGTATTTATTATAATATGCTGCACAGAGATACAATTAAAAGAGTAAACCCTGGAGTTCAGATCGAGGGGTTCTAAACAACAGACTTGATCGGATTGCTATGACTGCAAAGAACAGCTTCAACAGAACACACTGTGGAGACTGCACATATGCCTGGGAGAGTGGCATCTGCACCCAGAAGGGGTGCTCCAGAAGTGGGAAAAGTCTGGCAGGGCACAGATGGACCTCTTCACCGGTGCCAAATTGACTCACTGTCTACTCTGATTTTCCCTGGCAGAGCAAAACAAAGCACTACGTGAAGGTGCACTGGTTCGTGACTAGCCTCACTGTCTACTGTATGCCTTTTTGCCACTGATCCTGCTCACAGTGCACAAAATTCAGAAGTCAAACCATAGATCAGACCTGCGTGTAGCCATTGTAGCACATCATAGCACCATGGATAGTGTTTCACTGATCGTGTCAAACTCATAGGTTTTCTGAAGGGAGCAAGGCAGCTGCGTCTGCCACGTTCCTGCAAATATCTGACATGGGCTTCTACTGAAGTCATTTAAGACCTCCCTTTATAAGCACTCCCTTTATATGACTTTATAAGTCGAACTGAAATTAGTCTCTCTAAAGACTGCCTTTTTGCAAAAAGGCAAAAAAGTGAAGAACTACATGCCTTGGTAATAAGTTCGCCGTCTATGCATTAATGGTTGGAATGACCTTGTTGTTGAATGTGGAATTTCTGCCCAGAGTCATATCAACCTCTTTTGTTAACCAATCTATTGCACTCACAGAGCTCCTTGAAAGGGAACCTGCTGCGCACTCCTAGCTCTTCCCAGTCATGCCAACCTGCAGTACTATTTGCTTCTCACTAGCAAGTGACAAAGCAACAGGTGACCATACATTTTCTTCATTCATGCCCAGTACAGAGCCGCAATTTCAGCAACGCCGGTAAGCATCAGTGCGGTAAGCAACAGTAAATGGTAAATCTGCAATTCTATAGTGCTTTTATCCAAAGCGCTTTACACTGTGTCTCATTCACACACACTCACACACCAATGGTAGCAGAGCTGCCATGCAAGGCGCTAACTTGCCATCGGGAGCAACTTGGGGTTCTTTGTCTTGCCCAAGTACACTCAGGCATGTGGGGTCATGTGGGCCGGGGATCGAACCGCCAACCCTACGATTAGAGGACAACCCGCTCTACCACGTGAGCCACTGCCGCCCACAGCCCGTAGTTGAATTGAGATGTTCTCAATTCTATGCAAATTAGGTATGACACAATAAAGTGGCAAAACAAATTGATTGGCAGATATCATGTATTGTACAAAGTGAATACATTTAGCTCACCCTGCTAATCTGTCAGTGAAGCTAGTCTGAAGCCTAGCATGCAACATGTAAATCAAACAATCTATTTTCGCACTGATTGATGCATTACTTAGTTTGTGTTTAGCTACATTAGAAGCTATATATTCTAGTACCGTTTTTCATCTGAACTAAAAATCATGAATAGATGGTCGCAGCCATGAATTAACCAAGGGAAGGTCGACAGAACAAGTTAACATACTGTAGGTGCATTATAATAACATTATTGGAATACATTATTGGTAGTCTAAGCCAGAGTTTACTGTGACTCTCATAACCTCTTTAACGTGCTCCTCTCCATGGCCAGCTCGGTTCTTGGCACTCAGTCTGAAGCTATAAGTGGAACCCTTGAGCAGCCCGGTGACGGTGAAGTGGTCATCGGTACGCATGAAGTGGCGCGTGATGAACGAGCCTTCGTCATTGTCATCTTTGTCATCATTATCATTGTCATCCTGCCGTTTATACTGTAGTCTGAAGCCCAACAGCTCACCGAATGTCTCTTTTGGAGGCTGCCACTGGATCAGAGCTGTGTTACCCACTGTAGTGCTGATGATCATAGTGGGCTTACCTGGCACTGAGGGACAGAAGTAAAAAGACAGACACAGTGGAGCTGTGTGTGTGTGTGTGTGTGTGTGTGTGTGTGTGTGTGTGTGTGTGTGTGTGTGTGTGTATGTGTGTGTGTGTGT
>JAOUWY010000030.1:19427163-19440749 GCA_025728095.1 Prietella phreatophila
ACACACACACACACACACACACACACACACACACACACACACACACACACACACACACACACATGCACAACACTTACGCATAACACTTACACACACACACACACACACACACACACACACACACACGCACAACACTTACACATAACACTTACACACACCCGGACACACAGACACACATACACACACACACACACACACACACACACGGACACACACAACACTTACACACACACAGTCACACACTCGTGCACATGCTTGGATAAATGTTAGTTAATAAATAAAGATAATAAAAGATGATGATGAAGAAGAAGATGATGAAGATGACGACAATGATTATGAAGAAGAAGATGAAGATGATGATGATGACGACAATGATGATGAAGAAGACGATGAAGAAGAAGATGATGATGATGAAGATGATGAAGATGATGGCGGTGGTGGTTGTGACAGTTCTGTCCATCAGGGAGCAGTGTTTTTCTGACCTGTTAAAGCTCCCTGAACACAGTAAACCCATCTTCTGTTCTGATCTCACACTCGTACACTCACAATCTTCACACTCCTCTCCTCTACACATTTTCTCTCTTCTCTGAGCTGTCTCTCTGTCACTATTATTCACACTTTCACCTTTAAAAGCACATTTTCTTTCTGTATCCATGGCGACTCAGATCCACTTCTTTCCTATTAAAGGTGAAGTGTGTGAGCAAACACTGTGGCACCCTTCAGGGCCCTGTGTGTGTGTGTGTGTGTGTGTGTGTGTGTGTGTGTGTGTGTGTGTGTGTGTGTTACAGGAAAATAATTGACTTTGCAGTGTTAGCAGTAACGCCATGTAGCGTTAGCGTCAGGCCGCGTCACACCCACACACATTGTTGATTAATTTCCTATAACATCACGCCCCCACGTGTTTTATTCCTTACTCTATTGTATTATTCAGATTCAGCACAACCTCAGCGCATGAGATAACCACTCCTACACACGATTATTATTAATGATTATTATTTTTATTTTTTTTATTTTCCAGGGCAAACAAGCTGCTTGTGTTGGGTTTAAAATCCTAATGAACACTGAGCGCATGTACTGGAAAAAATCAAATTCAGTTCAGTTCACACGTTTCTGTCACATCACATCACATCACTACGGCTGGTATGATCCTTCCTCTGCTTCAGCTCACAGGGGCTGAGGATCTCTTCGTGGACGTTCCACGACGTTGAACGTAGCTTTAAATAGATAAAAAGTACGATTTTCTTTAAATCGTTATAAGTTGTGACCCTGTTTCACTCTGACCCGAGCGACGTCTCTCAGGGTTTGGGTAAACACACCATCGCAAACATGAAATAGGTCTTAGCTGGTAGCCTCACTCTCACACACACACACACACACACACACAGGTCTGGCCTGGCACAGAGGGAATCTCACACAACACGCATTCTCAGCGTGCACATCGACAAAAGAGCTGAGATTTTCATGACCTACACAGTGTGTGTGTGTGTCACACACACATACACACAGTGTAGCTCCACATTATATTCAGCTTCCTGTCACTCACTATAACCTCACTTCTATGTCAATATTTCCTTACCTTCCCTGAGGTACAAACTCTTGACCTAATACCTGACTCGTACCAACCTTTTGACATTTCCCTGCAGTATAAAAGTTTTCACTTGTGTACGAGACTTACACCCTAGCTAACTAATCCCTTACCTGTTTCTGACCTTAACCTCAACCTCAACTCTAGCAGACTCTTACCTTTCAGCTATGTCATTCCCATTTGATTTGTGTTTGATCCATATCCATTTCTCCTATGCACTCTCAGACATAATTTCCTTTTTGGTGTAGTGGTACTATCAAGGGCACATCTTTGGTAAATTGTGTATATATCCAACACATGTCTTTGGACTGGGGGAGGAAACCAGAGTACCTGGAGAAAACCCCAGAAGCACAGGGAGAACATGCAAACTCAGCGCACACATGGCAGAGGCGGAATTCAAACCCCCAACCCTGGAGGTGTGAGGCAAACGTGCTAACCACTAAGCCACTGTGCTCAACGATCCTAGGAAAAGGATGTAAACGTACAAGGGATGTACCCTTGATGGATGTACAAGGGACGTACCCTTGATGGAATCACCCCATTGACAATTTGGTACCATTATTTCTGAGCACATATGACACCTGTATAATACTATTGCACCATTGGTACATGTCATTTACCTCACTTGAACTTCGCCCTTACCTCTACATGATCCTCAACTGTACTATTAATCATCAGTTCCTTACCCAAATACATTAGATTTGCACATAATCCTTAGCTAAACATAAATCAGCGTTGTGTCTAACCTTTATTTTTACTTGTACATCACTCGTAGCTCTTCTGTACCTAACGTTTACCACAAACTGACCCTTACCTGAATTGTTCCTAACTTCCTAACCCTTACCTCACCTTTATCTAATACTTCCTGAATCTAACCTGACCTGTTCCTGATCATCTCACACAGACCTGACTCTTACCTTACCTGTAATTCATGTTAACCATACCTGGAAGTGATTCTTACCTTACATAAAGTTATCCGCATATGATTATTGACTTTTACCTCACAGTAACCTTGTATTTGACCCTCACTTGTACTTTGAGCCTCATCAGTGTGTATTCAGAAGAAGCATGACCTTCTCTCATGTACTTGGTTGGAGGTTCAGAATCTCATTAATGCTATTGTGATCATACACATGTGTCACTGATATTTAAAGACATAGTTTGTAATTGAATTGCCATGTTCTGGATCTAAAAGAGGCAACTCAAGAGACATCCATAGCTTTATAGGTGATATGGTTGAGAGAGGGGAAGGATAAGGCCTGCAGATGTTTTCACTGCAATTGCAATTCTCCTGTCAGACAGTAGAGGGCTCTAAAAATTACAGCCTGTTCCATTAAATCAAAGGTACAGTCAAACAGTGCAAGACCAGTGGGGTTAAAAGTAATGACACATAGACCACTTTAATTCACCCAGATTCCAGTCTTGTTGGCCAACAGCACTACAGAATTTAGCAATTTAGCACACTTTAACACACCTGATTCAGCAAATTACCCAGGAATTCATGGTTTGTGTTTATGTTCCTCCAGGACCTGGATTTGAAAACATTGATTTAAACAAAACCACATTAAACATGAGCAGTGGACTCATCCTCCCTAAAAGAAATGAGTCACTGTAGTTTTTAGATCACATAAGGCAAAAAGAGGGGTCTGTGTGTGTGTGTGTGTTCTGAACGAAGCCAGAGCTGTGGAAAACAGGAAGACCATGAACAGCATGACATTTTGAGTTAGTTATCACATTGCATTTTGTGTTATTTAACATTTTGTCCTGTGCATTGATGTTTTGTCCCCTGTGTCTAATCTGGACATCTCTTACCTCTGACATAGAGATTAGCTGGAGCGGAGTATCTTGTCCCGGCGCTGTTCGTCGCCACACACTCGTATTTTCCCTGATCTGATTCCTCGCTATTCTCTATCTGCAGTGCACCTGAAAACAACACAGCAGGTCACATAACCACAGGCATATTGCTATAAAACAAAACCACAGTCAGTTTTAGGTACTCTGGGACTTTAAAAAGGACAAAGAGTGATGATTATATCACTGTAGCTACAGCCTATCATTACATGTTGGCAGCAATTGCTGTCCTTTTTAAAAAGGCTGTTAGTGTCTTTGTCCTTAATGGATCCATGCAGCAACACAGACAAGTTGGAACAGTCTCCAGCATAATACAGAGCTGCCGGACTAAAATGAATGCACTCTTTAGACTGAGAGAAGCTGTCTGCTTTTATTTGAAGGATACATAAATAAATTTGTGACCTCTACCCATGAATCCATCTTGGATGTGTCAAAATTCAAGTCAGGGCACTCCAATTGTCTGCATGTATGAATATGAATACTGAGGATTCTTCTTCAAAGACATGGCCAATTGTTCTTGTTCTTCTTTCACAGCGTTTTTTAAAATCTTAGGTCTAAGCAGAGAGTGAAAGCTAAAGGGTCAGCAAAAGCTAACCTCACTGGACGTGAATCAAGAATACACCCTGGATGGAATGCATTAACACCTAGGGGCAATTAATAGTAGCCAATCAACCTACTGTCTTGAGGAGGAGTAGGAGAGGAGACCCGCATGGAAATTGGGAGAACTTGTGAAAATAAACTCCACACAGATAGTACAACGAGCTCAGGATTAAACTAGAGACCATGGAGCTGTGATCTACTGTGCATCCATGTTGCCAGTTGGTACAAGTGGAGTTAAATAATCCTGATTCTCCCCACATACTCGGTTATAATTACTTTAGTTTGAGTGGCGCAACAGGCAGGTAGTCCTGATGTCAATCAAGTGTGCATATTAGAGTATCACGCCATGCTTGTAGTTATTTAATATTAAATGATTGTAATTTTTTTTTCCCCTGGGACTTTAAAAGCAATAACATGTGTGTACAGCAATGGTTAATAAAGTGCATATTCATTGAACTGGAGCAATTTTTAATGACATAATTGTCCAAATACAAAGTAGAGAATGAAGATCCAGCCCTGGTGTTGTGACCGAGGATGCCTCCCCTTTATGAGTGGGTTCCCAAAACCTTTGAGGACACATATAATTTGTGTTGAGCTTGCTGGATACAGTATGTGGGTTCTTGAGGTAATCTTTATCTACTGCAATGAAGCCTCTTTGTTTAATGCTAGCTTTATTTTATAGACTGATAGTAGCAATTTAGATATTTGACAATACTTCAGTGTAACACTAGACAGCTAATTATACTTAATACAGTTTTATATATATATATCACTTGCTGTTTATGCTTAGCTAAAATGCTAATGTTTGCAATGCTAGGTAGCTTATTCAGCCGTATAGGATTCAGTGGAGTTTTTTTGTGATAGTTGCGTGCAAAAATGCTTGATTTTGCAGCAGCTTTTTTTCTTCGAAAAATTTCCATGCAATTTGTGCAGTTTTTTGTGATTTTTTTGTGGAAAACTTCTTGAGTTGTCGAAATTGCAATTGCACGAAACTGTCTTTCATGATGATGTTTGTTGGTAAATGAGACCGTTTAGCTGTACTCATGTTCGACGCAGGTGAACCGAAGACGGCTTTGGCAGAATGCACGTTTTGATGATGTCACTATCGGAATAGTTTCCATGATTTTGCGTTAATTTCTACAAAATTTCTACGAAATATCCACAAACTCCCGGAGGCACTGCTTATTTAATGACAATTTTAAATCAGGTAGCTACCTTAAGCAAACCTTTTAAAAGTTTATAAAATACGTTTTCATATAATTTCAATCTGGCACATGAATAAGAAAGCATGTGGAACACACCATTTTACATGTTACACCATGTTACATTTCATGTAACACCACAATGTTCTGGTTAAATCTCGAGCACCCAACTGACTCTGGGTTTCTGGATCTTTCATGTTGACATGCATATTTCTTACAACACATTTGAATAAAACATGTACATATGATGTTTAATTGCGACAGACAGTTAGTCCTGTGAATATACATGTTATTTCAGTGTAGTACCGCCGTGGGTCTGCAACACACATCATGCAGTTGACTGATGGAAGCACACATATTAAAAGAAGCCATGTTTTGGTGCTGGATTTCAGAAGCACTTCCTGAAATGCACCGTGGGATGGTTATAAGTGTCCACATCGACAAATTAAAAGAGAACCGAAGGATGATGGGACTGTAGAGACTTGGTGGAGCATCGATAAAGGACTTCAACTTATTTAACTTATCTTAATAACATTCTCTCCATATTTGATCAATATATTTTCTTTTTTGTAGACATCTAGGACTCTGATGAACACCTGACGATGCATGCACACGCACGCACACACACACACACACACACACACACACACACATTCTCTATCACAGCAGTGAGATGTAAAATCATTCTCATCACAATAACTCAGGTTTTTCCAAATGGACACTTTCTCTTTCACCATTTTTCTCACGTACTTTTTAATCAATTCTCGATATACATCTTTCTCGCACTCAGATTCGGACTGCAGCAAACATACCCAGTGTGAAAACCACCTACGTCTTCTTAAAGCAGTACTGATTCTCACGGTTTCTTTCTCTCCTCAAATAAAGCACACTATACAGATCTGTTCAGTTCTACCATAAAGCTTCTTCAGATGGGATTAACAGTCTAAATGCACTGCCAAGAACTGTTTACACACTGAACACACACTGAGTGAAATCTCACATTTTAAACTGATTATTCAGATCATTTGTGCTTCTCTGTTTTGCACATCCAGTCACACTCGAACCATCTCACAAAGACTTTTTGGTAAATCCAGTATGTGAAGATAAGGTAAGGTCACTGATTATTCTGGAGACTTGGAGGTTTAGAATGACTCACTGACTCCATTTTTTTATTCCAAACTGCAGATGTTCTTCCGATTGTGAAAAAAATGTGAAAACAGAAACTTGGGGATAAATTTGGACTACACATCTTGCACTATGTGCAGTTTAGAGTGGCTGTGGCTCATGTGGTATGGCGGGTTGGACACAAATCGCAGAGATGGTGGTTCAATCCCCGGCACCTCCATATGCCGAAGTGTCCGTGGGAAAGTCATTCAACTCCAAGTTGCTCCTGATGGCAGGCAACTGCCGTGAATGGGTTAATGTCCTAGGACAGGCAGTAAATTTGCCTTTACTGACTGTGTGTCTGTAGAGGGATGTGACTGAGTTAGGGTGTCAATTGCTACAATTAACACTATAAGACAGGAGCACACAGTTTTACTATTTGAATAAAACATAGTGTAAACTATTTGTCACAGTTTTAAACAGTGCTTCATAAACTAAGTTTCCAAATTGAAAATGAAATTAGTTATTAGTAGTGCATTCAGACTTCCAGCCATGACCATATTGGAAGCTTTCTATATTCCAATTAACTGTCTTCATGTGGTGTTTCTGAAGTGAATAAATCAGGCAGATGATTGAAACCTTCATGCACTGAAATGTAAGATCAGAGAGGAAGATCGAGCGTGAGAGTGTGAGAGAGAGAGAGAGAGAGAGAGAGAGAGAGAGAGAGAGAGCGAGAGAGAGAGAGAGAGAGAAGGGGCAAGAGCAAGACAGATGGAGAGTGAAAGAGACCGAAAGAGAGAGAGAGACATACAGACAGACAGATAGACGGAAGCAATGGTAGACTCTGTGGTGAGCGGTGAAGGAGGCGGTGATGCATTCAGATGTTTTGTATTTCCAGCATTCTTACCTCTGATTGGTGTACCACCTAGTGAGGTAATATAAATGCAAATCAGATTAGAGAGAGAAATTAGTAGAGCAAAGAAAGAGAGGAAAAGAGGAAATGTATGATACATTTCCAAGTCTATAGAAGTGCTGTGTGTGTGTGTGTGTGTGTGTGTGTGTGTGTGTGTGTGTGTGTGTGTGTGTGTCCCAACATGCTTCACACCACACTCTGATCCATATTCTCACTCAGCTCTACTGTGGTCTTAAAATTTTGCAGTGGCTTTACTGCTGCATCAAACACACACACACACACACACACACACACACACACAAGCATGATGCAATACAGAGAAAGGAATCTCCCTCACTGCACTATAATCACACGACAATAAGAACAGACATGTTTTTATGCTGTTTAGGGTCAAAGTGCTTGACCAAACATTGTTTTCCTTTATTACTGTATTTTCTGCGTTTAAAGTAATTAGGATGCTGGTCATAATCATACATATCTTACATTCAAATAACACTGAGAATTCACTCTGCTTAGCAAGGACCTTCTACATGAATGGCCAATTATTGTGGTACTTAGAACATAAGAAATTATTATTAAAAATAAATAAATAATTGCTCTGAATTCATGGAGCAAAGCAATGTTGATAATTACATGTTGTAACCCACCGAGCTTCATTTTGTGGTCAGTGCAATTAAAGTGTCATCTTAGTTCCAAGGAGCTTTTTCTTAAAATATACCAACAAAAAATGTCATTATTCCATGGTGGTATTCTTCACATAATATATATACAGCAGTGGTCTAGTCCTAAAAGCGGTTTACGATTAACCAGTCCCCCCCACAATAACCCTCCCTGACCACCCACAAAAAAAAGCAGTCAAACAAAAAAGACAGGAGATAAGTCAGTGTGTTTGTTTGGTCTAACTAGGTATCATTAGTCTGACCAAAAAAACACATAACTAATGTCTTGAAAAGCATTCATGATACAATTTGTCGTCTTTTTCCTCTCTGACAGTGCTTGAAGTTAGGTCTGGGTATTGCTGACCAGCTCATATACTGCATAAATTACGAAATATCACAATATACGACAAAGCACCAAATCCTTTTCTCATATTACATCAAGATTGTTACTGCTCAATACAAAGTCTGAAATATTTTTTACTCTTTAAATGTAATAAAAGTTCAAATTTAACTATATGACAATTGACACCAATTAAGGAAAAGCATAAGCCAGTCATTTCTATACAGGTTTTTAAAATATTTATTCGTAACTTTTCCAACACAGTATTTCCGTGTGAATATTTAACTACAGATTACTTGTTAATCAGTTAAGCCCATAAAGGAAATGTGGTGAACAATACCGTCATTTAAACGTAGAGTAAAATTAATGAAGGGCATTACAGAACAGCTGTAAGGGGGATAACAGAGAAAATGCTTTGCTAAAACGGCCATAATGGATTCCAACTCGTGAGCCTTCCAAGTGGAAGACTATAAAACGGAAGTGCTTGTTTTAATCGTTTTATTTCCTCGTCTGTCATGTAATCATTTTTGTAAAGCGTTGCAATAGATATATAAATAATTTGCCAGGCACCGCAATATCATGCATGGCTCATGATTAAAGCAACGCAAGAGAACGAGTGAATCCGTGAGTTCAGTGTCAATCTCTCTCAAGCAAGGACAGAAGACAGTAGAATCATTCCCGGTACTTGCGTACCCTGATTACACTTCAAGCCCACTTCAAGCACTTTTATTAATTTTACCTGACTGCTTCAGAGGGACAATGTCTTCAGTCAATGACGGCAATGATGGCAGTTGTCAGGGGAGGGGAAGGGTGGAATTCATAGAAAAATGCAACAATTACAACAAAGAATCATGAGTTTCACAAAAACAAAACACACTACAGTTAAAGGGGAAGCTAACACAAGAGTAGATTTGGGTCTTCTGAAGCAGAAAAACAAGTGAGTGCACTGGGGGTATATGCTAAAATTGATAGTTGTTATATGCAAGTAGCCCTGAGGAAAAAGTAAGCATACAGAATATACTGTACATGCATATGGCCGTGTTACACAGTATATAAAATCTGACATGACGGGTTTTTTTTTTTTTTTTTTAAACCTCAGGTAGAAATCATGCTGCACATGTTTGCATAACTAAAAGTATATGTATGTTTTGGTTCTCAATCTACCCAAAAGCACAAAAATATGCATATTACAGAATATGGATACATTAATAAACAGAATGCATAAAAGGCATAAAATGTAAAACCTCTGTTTGTGTGAGCAATCTTTAAGCATTATACTCTACTCTAATTCTATGTGGATTGGTAGAACAATGGAAAGACTATTCGAAACAGGGAAATATGGCCAGATTTTTACTTCACCCACCAGCCAGCTTTCCGCTATAAAATGACGGCTACCAAACAGGGAGGGTGAAGGCTAACACTTGTTTCCTCCAAGACGCGAGAAGCCAGACACAATCTTTTCAAACTGCTCATTCTATGTCACAGACCCTCATGATTGGCTAATATTCCACTATAAAAAAAACTACTGTAAATTTTTTGAGTAAAGTGCTGTAACAACTGTAAAACATAGTAATGTAATATCTTACTGTTGTATAAAATAACATAAAGCAATACATTTGCTGATACAGGATACAACTCAGATGAAAGTTAAGGCTCTTACCCAACCACTACAGCTTAAAAGTGCTGGGATTTGAACACACAACCTTCTGATCTGTGACGCAAAGCCTTAACCACGGACTCATCACAACATCACTGCAGCTAGCAGCTAGCAGCTAGCACTGATTCAACTACTTCTACCACTAAACCAACTCCTATAAATGATTGCAATGATCTAGCTGAGCTAGTTGAGCTAGTTGTTCTGGCTCAGTAAGAAGGTCATGTGTTCAAATCCCAGCACCACCAAACTGCCTTGACTGGGTCCATAAGCAAGGCTGTGGTGCAGGTGGTAGAGCGGGTTGTCCACTAATCGTAGGGTTGGCAGTTTGATTTAAGACCCTTCAGCTCAGTTGTATCCTGCATCAGCCAAATGTACTGGTTTATGTATTATATTGTACTATGTATGATATTACAGCTCTTTACTGTAAATATGTTTTACAGTTGTTTATAGTAAATTTTACAGTACTTTATTTGCAATGCCAGTGCATTATTTTTAAATTACTGTAAGATCTACAGTAATTCTATACAGTGCACTGTGATTGAAAGGCGAAAGAGAATGTGCCATCCCTAACAGCCAGAAAGCACGGCCAATTTTTCTCCCTTGTTCTCCTGACCACAGATAGCTGTGATGAGTTCCTTCCATGTAAAATCCTGCTCATTGTAAATATGATAGACCATTGCACTCAAGTAGCTTATTTTAAAAGTGTTTACCATACAAACAGTCAGGTATTTGACTTTACAGCTTCTGGCTGTGTAAGTTTTCTGCACAGTCACAGTAGAAATTCAGTTGGTGCAAAGGTGCTGTATTTTAGCAGTTTGCGTTCCTAAAGAAACATAACTGAAGTGAATTATTACTTTCTTCTTCTTCTTCTTCTTCTTCATCTTCTTCTTCTTCTTTTCTTCAATGTTTTATGTTTCTCTTTTTCATATTGGTCTGTTGTGTATCTCTCCAGCTCTGTTCATGTCTCTTCTGGGTTGTAAACAAGTTGGTGATCGACTTCTAAGGACGCTAATCACTAATCCACTAATTATGGCTAAACAGAAATATGTTATGGTCTTGATAAGAGTCTTTTTGTTACACACACAATTATGGTGGTGATATTTTAATGTGAGCCAGAAAAAGTCCATATAAAAATGGTATAGCGTTCCCTGGAAGACACTGTTTAGACAACAGTTAGAATTTCAGAGCAGGTCTATTTTGTTCTAGAACAAAATAATGCACTTAAATGATACACATATGTGCACTAACTACATGGAGGAATGAGGATTTACCTAATGAACATTGCTTGCCCTATGTCACAGCCTTACAGGTCGCAATAATTACCATTTGTTTGCTTGTAACACCATTGAATTACAATTCTTACCTTGGCTATACTTTTGGAAAAATACAAAACTTGAGTGCACTACCAGGAACTGTTCTTATTCCATAGTGAAACCAAGTGTAATAAAAGTGTGTTCTAAATGATTGAAAGCAGAAGGGATAAAGAGACATCAATCATACAGAAGCATACAGGCAAGACACTGGTGTCCACTGTTGTTTCCTTAATTCTTACCTGTATCTAACAAGTAATTATATGCAAATTGCAGTTCTTCAGTAATGCCATTCAGGCTTGCTGATATGGTTTGCAGTATGTCATACTTTAATCTATATATACTGATGGGAAAAACATGGACCAAGCCCCAAATGGCAAAATATTAAGGTCTGAATGTCCTAAAAACAGATCATTGGTCAGGAAATAAACAAGAATGAAACAAATAGATGAAGTAATTTAATAAAGGCTAGCGTTTCCCTTTGATTTAATTAGATGTTTAAGCCTTGTGGGTAAACTTGCAGATAGCGTTATATTTTTATTGTATATTACATCATTTTTCATTTTCATTTTATACACACAGACATGTGATAACTTAAATTTTACATCTATCATTTTATTTGTTATCATGTTTATATTTTTGCATACAAGAAGACTATATAATTAATTTTTCTGTTTTTTTTTATTTTTTATTTTTTACATTTACATTTATTCATTTAGCAGATGCTTTTATCCAAAGCGACTTACAAATGAGGAAATACAAGCAAAGTGATAAATCAAGCAGAGAACAATACAATTTTATTTTTAGCTTTTCCCCAAACAGTTCACTGCAGCAAAAGTTAACGAGCAACTGGTGGCACAGGAGGTCTACGTGGTGCATTTGGTAATTCTCTGACCAATGATTTGTTGTTAAGACCAGTGAAAGCTTAATTGGCACATTTTCTTGTTTTTTTTTGGCCCAGGAGTGTACATGAACCAAAATTCCCCATGTAGCATTATGTGGCAGCCATTTTGGACGTTTGATATCACTTATTAAAGCCTAAGCTCTATTTGGTATCATTCCTTTTTACCAAAGTAAAAATCTGTTTCAATGATGTTACAGTGAATCCAGTGTTCATTAAATGTGTGCTTTTTAATAATAACACTACAGACACATTCCCAGGTGAAAGGTACGAGCTGTAGAAGATGTACCCTTGTAGGTACCGTCAGAGTGACAAGCTCTTGTACTTTAGAAGGTAGTATTTCAGTACTTTTGAAGTGGCTGTAAGTGTGTTTCCATTTGAATAAAATATATAGTGTCACAACAGTTGTGTGTGAACTGGATATTCAGGTTTCATATTCATCTAAGGATCAACCTGAAAATTCAGTTATAATGGACTCTTAGATAATAGAGATCATCTCAGTATAGCATTGTTTCAGTGTTTGGTCACTGCTGGAGTGAAACCCGTTCTCTGTAGTGCACTCAAGACTTTCTGAAGAGTTACGTTAGAGGCTAACCTAGTTAATGATCTCTGTGAACTTTCCATCAATAGAGGTTATGTCGTCTGTAGAGAGTGGCCGCTCGACTAATTGCAATCTGCTCAAGTGACTGAGGAGAAATGAAGCGGATGCTCATATGATCAGCCAGAAAGAAATGGTGTGCAAAAGTGTGTTGGGGAGAAAAGAAAAAACACCCCAGAAAGTTATGGGTGTATTTTCTGTGGTGTAATCAGTACCTTGTCAATATATACTTTTATATATTATAATTTTGGGAACATTTCATATATAAATGAACAATTAATTCGTAGTTTTAAGTCGATGAATTTCCAAGTGACGTTTCTACATTTCCAAATGTTTTTACATAACAAGCCCAAATGACCTTTACAGGAAAACTGAATAACTTGACTCAGCTGGTACAAAAATATAAAAAGATATACTCCGACTCAAATACCTCACACACATTTTTTTTCAGTCATGGCTTTAAAATAATTGAACGTAGCTACATTAAGGACAACATCATTTTAATAGTTCTAAACTAAAATGGTTGCAAGTTTGATGAAACCTTTAAGGATATATTTAACAAATTATATCATAAATGTGTTTACGTGTGTGTGTTTAAAACGTGGGTTAGACTGATTCTCATACCTGAGCGCAGCTGTTTTATTCGCCCATTGCTACCATTGATGTCGACAGGGAGGAAGTCTTTGAACCAGAAGATTTCGGGGTCGGGGTTCCCGCTTGCTGCACACAGAATGGTGGCTGTGCGGGTCCTCTCCACCACCTTCAGCTGAGGACCCATGTCAATGGTGGGGAAACCAAGAGGGATCTGGTCCTCTGTGCACACACACACACACACACACACACACACACACACACACACACACACA
>JAOUWY010000030.1:19440849-19453949 GCA_025728095.1 Prietella phreatophila
ACACACACACACACACACACACACACACACACAGACACACACACACACACACACAGTGTTAGCAGTCTGTATACACAAATTTTGGTCACTTCTCATAATCTGAGATCATAAGTTTACATACACTTTGAAGAATCTGCTAAATATTAATCATTTTAAAAATATATAAGAGAGACCACAAAAATTGCATTTTGTTGTTTATTTAGTCCTGCTATGAATAAGCTATTTCACATAACAGATGTTTACATACAGTATAGTCCACGAGGCACAATAATAACCGAATTTACACAAAGAAACCAGTTTAAAAGGTTACATAAGCTTGATTCTTAATACTGTGTGTTGTTACCTGGATGATCAACAACTTTTTGAACATTTTTAATGTTTTGTGATAGTTCTTCATGAGACGCTTGTTTGTCCTGAGCAGTTAAACTGCCCACTGTTCTTCAGAAAAATCCTCCAGGTCCTACGCATTCTTTGCTTTTCCAGCATCTTCTGCATATTTGATTTGTGTAAATTGTTATTATTTTGTCTTTCGGAAACATATTTTAAATAGCTTCTGAAGGGCAGGACTAAATGAAAAAATATGTTCTTTAAACAAAATAATAACAATTTACACCGATCATACTGTTCAAATGTTTACATCCCCTTGGCTCTTAATGAAGTTGCATTCTTGAGTAGCAGTGAATGTTTGCACCTTTTGTAATAGTTGTGTGAAAAGATGAATCTCAAAATCATATAGCCGCTGACGGAAATGGGTGAAATATGCAGAAGAAGCTGGAAAATCAAATAATGTGTGTATGTATGTATGTATGTATAAACAAAACAAATAAATAATTAAATAAATAAAATCAACTAATGTATGGATAAATAAATGAGCCAAAATGGTTTTTTTTGGTTTACAGAGGTTAAGGATAGGGTTAATAAGGCAAGTAAGTTGAGTTAGTAAGACAAACATTGTGTGTGTGTGTGTGTGTGTGTGTGTGTGTGTGTGTGTGTGTGTGAAAAACAAACAGAAGCAATCTCAAGGTGTGTTATCAGTCTCTCCCTGACAGCCGATAGTGTGGGAAACACTGGCCAGGTGTAAATTGAGCTCAGCGAGAACAGAACAAAAGAATGTATGCCTCAGTAGTGTGTTTAACACTAACATGCATCACATACACCAATTAATGTGCGTTAATCGCTGAACTGGAACTGGGGACACTAACAATCTTAGTGTGTTGATGTCACTGCATGTTAAATGACAAATACAGCTTGCCAAGTTACACAAATAAATATCTATTGCCATGCTTCAGACACACAATATGATGGTTAAGTTATCCCTACCAACCTCATTTTATATTATACTAAAAAAAGAAGACAAAAAAGGAATTAATACATAAAAGGGACACATTTATACAATAGACAGTTTGCAGCCCTATAGCTCTGGGTGACAAAAAGAAAGAAAGAAAGAAAAAAGGAGTACCCAGACCTTATTTGAAAATTTGTCAGAATGATAACACATACTGTATGTCAAGAAGGATTAAAGAAATACTACAGCTCTGCTGTGTGTGTGTTTGTGACCTTAGTGAAATGGCACTCTAATGATGTAATAGTATTTGATGGGCTGGGTTCACTTCACACCAGGTGTGCATAGAGACTGAGTTTTAGTATGCAACCTGAGTGTAATGTTACAGACAGCTTCAATAAACTGTCTGTTTCTCACACTTCACCATTGTTTCAGTTCTAAAGAATGTGAGAGACGCCGGGCAACCCTCAATAAATGGCTTAAGGTAGGTAGGGAGGACCCTCCATGGACACAATGAAGCCAGAGCAACTGGAGGACATTAATCTCTCTTTGTCTTACTCCTTCTACATGGCTTACTTTCTCTCTCTCACATACCCACCCACACACACACATACACACACAGAGGGATTTGTGTAGTAAGAATGACACACACAGACACACATACACCAGCCATTGTGGAGAAGTGAAATTCCTTTCCTGTAACTGTGTGTGCTTAGTTTAAAACATACAGTCATGTGAAAAAAATAAGTACACCCCATGGATTATAATAATGAAATATATTTTGTTGTTGTTGTTTTTTTTCCATATTTGGTAAAGCAAACATTTGATCCTCTGTGAAACAGTGGCTCTTAATAAAGCTGATTGTCACGTTACGTAGTTTAGACAGATGCAGGTGCAGAATTGAAGGTTTTAATAAAGAAGCAAACAAAAGACACTATGACTATTATACAAACACTGTGGCAAAGATGAACCATAAACTAAAGAACATAAGCATGTCTACACAGACAAAGGCATGGAAAGACTAACGTGAGACAAAGAAAACAGTGAAAACTGTGGCTATATAAACAAATGCTCGTTAACCAGAAAGTGATTCAGGTGCCGGTGGTCATGTGACTGATGAGTAAGGTGCAATGGCTGCTGGCAACTGAAGTCCAGAGTACCTTCTCTGATACATGACACTGATACAATTTATCAAACATAAAATTGACATTCTGTAGTAATTTTCACAATTTAAATGAAAAAACAACAACAGATCGGTCATTTGGAAAAAAGTAAGTACACCCCTACATTTATCACACTTCAAATCCTTAAAACTAATATCAGGTTCAGGTTCAAGATTGTTCTCATTTAGCATAATAATAATAATAATAATAATAATAATAATAATAAAAATCAGAAGTGGCTAGATTTTCAGTCTATATTTAATGTGGAGATTTTTTTTTTGGAATGCCAATAGTCCAACATCCACAATCATACATGGCATTAAATATACACATATCATGGAGAACAAAGTGCAGCAAAGAGAAAACATGCTGAAGGAAAATGATGAATACACACAGAATGAGACAGAGTTTGTAAACGCACCCTGATGACATGTTAGTTAGTTACAGTTACATTTTAGTAGTGCTTTTTTAGACACTCAAAGCACTTTTACATTGTTTGAGGAGAAATCTTATCAACCACCAATGTGTAGCATCCACCTGGATGATGCGACGGCAGCCATAGTGCGTCAGAATGCCCACCACACACCAGCTATTGGTGGAGAGGAGAGGAGCGTGATGTAGCTAAATTCAATGTGGGAGATTATTAGGGGGCCATGATAGATAAGGGCCAATGGGTAATTCCGCCAAGATGTGTGAGCATGTTTCCCCATATTAACACTATAATATACAACATTTATGATATAATATGCAGCAATTTAACTGGTATCTGATCTACACATCATAGCTGATTCCAAATATGATAAATGCCCAATAGTTCATTGTTACAGATGATGTTATGTTGAAGTGAGTGATGTACAGTAAATAGTGGAATAGAAATTGACTCAGTGCAAAATTTTAAATTGTCAGTGCAAAATTATCTTGTCTGTGTCGTGTCCATGCCAGTGTTGTGCATTTAATTTATTACAACGAAAATAGCAACATTGCTCAATTCCACAACATGGGCTTTGTAATAGTCATGAAATGCTGGCCTTTCAATGTTTAAAGCACTCCTGTCATTATTTAAATGCTATGTCTCAATAGACCAACACGACTGTGTAGAACACTTAAAGTCCGGACAAAAAAAAGGCAGAGGACACACACACACACAATTGAGTCTGAACTGCCTAATGCTGATTGCTGAGTATATATGTCAGAACAGTGATATAAAGTTGGAAAGAAAAGGCATACGAGAGAACGACGAAAAGATTATTATCATCTATCCATCCATTTTCTGTACTGTTTATCCTACACAGGGTTGTGGAGAGCCTGGATCCTATCACAGGGGCAGAAAGCGGTGGACACCATGGACGGGGTGCCAACCCATTGCAGAGCACAATCACACACACACTCACAGACCCTAGATGCACACCCATGCCAATCAGCCTACAATGCATGTCTTTGAACCAGGGGATGAAACCGGATTACATGGAGGAAACCCCCGAAGCATAGGGAGAACATGCACACTCTGCACACACAAGATGGAGGTGGGAGTCAAACCCTCAAGATAACCACTAAGCCACCCCCACCCATTATTATCAACATCATCATCATTATTATTATTATTGCTTCACACTGTATTTTTGTCATACCAATAAAGCTATTGAACAGAAGTGAGAAAGAGGAAAAATAAGAGCATGAGCGAGCAGAGTTACAGTGAGCGAGAGAAAGTGAGAGAGAGAGAAAGAGAGAGAGAATCTACAAGAGACAAAGAAACAGATAGAAAGAAAAAATCAAGCATGGTTCATTCTATCTGAATCTCTACCCTTGTCTCTGCCCTCTGATAACTCGGGTAGCTAGTTATCATTAGTCTTCTCCTAAACTTTACAGTCACTTTATAAACTATATAAAAATATGTTTCTATCGTTAAATCCTTTCTGGGGAATTAATTGCTTTTCAGAAAAAAACGGAGACCTGAAAAACCCCTAGAAAATCTGAGTTATTACTGAACATGTCACAGACAAGCATTATTGTCTATCGGGGCCATTATGCAAATGCAGGCATATATGCTTGTGGGTGTTTCTGATGATAATATTCATAGAATCTGGATCTATTGATGAAGGTGAAAGTGGAGGTGCTTCTCTATATTTTTTTGTTGACTACTTACATGTTTTTTGGGGACAAGATTTTGTGGATTTTTGGACACGTCTTCGTGGATTCGTGGACAAGTTTTTCGTGGATTTGTGGACACGTCTTTGTGGATTTGTAGACACGTCTTTGTGGATTTGTGGACACGTCGTTGTGGATTTGTAGACACGTCGTTGTGGATTTGTAGACACGTCGTTGTGGATTTGTAGACACGTCGTTGTGGATTTGTGGACACGTCGTTGTGGATTTGTGGACACGTCTTTGTGGATTTGTGGACACGTCTTTGTGGATTTGTAGGCACGTCTTTGTGGATTCGTGGACACGTCGTTGTGGATTCGTGGACACGTCTTTGTGGATTCGTGGACACGTCATTGTGGATTCGTGGACACGTCATTGTGGATTCGTGGACACGTCTTTGTGGATTCGTGGACACGTCATTGTGGATTCGTGGACACGTCACTGTGGATTTGTGGACACGTCACTGTGGATTCGTGGACACGTCTTTGTGGATTCGTGGACACGTCTTTGTGGATTCGTGGACACGTCTTTGTGGATTCGTGGACACTTCTTTGTGGATTCGTGGACACGTCATTGTGGATTTGTGGACACGTCATTGTGGATTCGTGAACACATCTTCGTGGATTTGTGGACACGTCTTCGTGGATTTGTGGACACGTCTTCGTGGATTTGTGGACAAAAATCATAAAATTTGGGTGATATTATAGTTCATGAACCACATGTGTGCATGTTTCCATTGTAATCAGATCTGGATGGATGACAGGCTTGAAAAAAAACCAAAAACTCCTCAGGGAACAGCGGCTAATGGAAAAGCACAACTGTTCATGTACATTTAGGGAAATTCGCTGATAACAGCATACAGTCGTCATTAGCTAATAGTCGCGCTAAGACGTACCTGTTGGCACAGGATTAGCAAGCGTTTTGCTGAAACGAGACAGATGGTGTTCAGGAAATTGGGGATTTACTCTCTTGTCCTACACTATAATCTGTTTCTCTGTGTCTGGGAACAAGGGATGGCAGAAGCAGACATGGAGGTGACACCGTTACAGCATGTCATCCACCTTTCTGAATGCTACGGAGAAAAGAGCAGAGTGTGGGTGGACTCACGCTTCGCTTCTGCCGGAAATGAAACACGACGTTCCTGCTGTCAGGTCGTATCGCTCCCTCACCTGAACACAATTTTACACACGCACTCGCTTACACTGCTGAGTTTCTGGCTGCTGAGATAAATACAAAGTGACAGTTTGCATCCACCTGCTTTTATGCAAATGGGGAAAAAAAAACTTGTGTACAATAAAACTTGTAGGGATAAAAAGAAGATGTAATAAAAGTTGATGTAAACAGATTGTTTGGAAGAAATGATGACATTGCAAATGTTTGTTCCAATTGCTCTTCAACTGTGTGTGTTGGTCTTTTACATTTACACTGATTTTTGATAAGATTGTTGTGTGACTCATGCATATGTCTAACAGACACTGGGGCTTACAGACGAATAATACATTCAGTAGTCAGTGCTGTGTCGACTAGGTGTGGTGATATAAACAACAGTGAGGCAGATGGCGAAGAATGCAGGTTAGACTGAAAATATACTATATAGCCAAATATATGTGGACTCCCTGACCATCACACCCATATTTGAGCCTTCCCCAAACTATTAGCACCAAGTTGTAAGCACATCATTGACTATGTTTACATGGATAGCAATAATCTAATTATTGACCTTATTCTGAATAAGACAATATTGTGATTAAGGTGTTTACATGATTCGCATTTGGAAAACTCCTTTCATGATCCCATGTTACATGTTATATAACATAGCTCGATTAACGGCACACGTCATTATGTCCCCACGCCACGCCGTCCAACGTTCCATCCATTGTTCCATCGTTATGGTACCATATAGAGTTTTGGGAGTTTCATTTTTAATTTTACGAATGCTTTAAATGTGGTTAATTATTTGTCATGCTATATGTGCAAATAGACAACTGCTTGAAGCCATGGGCTGTGTCCCAAACCACATACTTACCTACTATATAGTAGTTGAGATACATGTATTTCTCCTGCTATATAGTAGTTAAGTACGCAGTTTCGGACGAAGCTGTGTTCTCTTGTTTGCCGTCAAATGGTTGAACGCTGCAGTGTGTGTACGTGTCCTGTCGCAAAATGCGGTGAAAACTCCCACATGATGTTAATAGTGTGATTAAGGTGTGTACATGTCTGTAATGCACTTCCATACAGTAATGCAACTAAAACATGAATACTCCACACATCCTAATTCGATTTGTGTTTACTTATAGTATGACTTTAGTTGGATTAAGGTCATCAATAATCGCTGTTTACATGCTAGTTTCTTAATCAGTGTATTGTCTTAATCGGGTTAATATTGGATTATTGTTGTCTCTGTAAACATACTGAGTGTGTAGGATGTCCACATTCATCCGGATAAATCTCAAAATTGCATTTTCATTTTAAAACACTACATCTGCACTGGCGTTTTCAAACTTCGTTCATGTTGAAATGGCTGAATCCCTATACTGCACATGCGTAACAATTGTAAGAAGCTTTCTCCTGCATTATTTCCATCAGGCGTTTATTTCAAAATGTACAAACATGGTTGTACAAAGTGGCATTAATCTTTAACAAAGCTATCAAACTGGATTGCAGCACAACAGCGTCCACAATCTTGTTTGTTTTGGGTCACATGACTGCATTGCATGACTAAAAAAAAGTCATAGTTTTTTAAATAAAGTATATTGGTTTTCTCAGTCCACACTACAAGGTGAAAATGGCATTTTCAAATGTATCCACTTGGGACAGTGCTTTCAAAAAGCTCCATTTTTGCTGGACAAAAACGCCATCTTAGTGTGGACAGAAGGCCAAAACTTTGAGAAAAAGAAGAAATTTATCCACATTAAGGTAGACCTAGGCTGCGTCTGAAGCCGTGCACTGTGATCGTAATTACTGCATTCAATTCAGTACCTACTGATTTGTTGATACAGTTCATACTGATAAGTATATGTGTGTAGAATGGATATAAACCAGACGTACTACATCCCCCATGTTGGCATTGTCATTTGACCTACATCTTCAAAAGAGCTGATGTGCTGCATTCTGCCATTTTTGATTCTGACAGCTCTTCTGTGTCAATCCCGTTGCCTAATGGGATAGTGCAGAGTCCATTGGTTCCCTACTGCAGAATCTCGACAGAAGCAGTAGGTCATCTGGGTATTTCTCGCCTACTGTTTCATGAATACTGAGAATTTGGACATACCACTCCTTTGTAAGCATACTGCATTTGGCCTACCATACAGTAGGGTAGCAGGGATATTAGGACATAGCATTAAAGCTTCCCTTTACAGAAACTAAACCTATTCCAGTATGACAATGTTCCTGTGCAAAAAGCAAAATCCAGAATTCCCAGAATTCAAGTGGCCTGCACAGAGGCCAGACCTCAACTGAACTATGAATAGAACCCCAACAAGTAGCCTAAAAAGAACTGAAGCAGGACATTTGTAGCCTTTTGTAGGGTTGTTAACTATGAAACAGACAACTAGTTGTCTGCTTCTTTAAATTACTGGTTTTTGAGTTAATTATTGAACTAGTAAAATTAGCTGTCGTGCAACCCTTATTAGACAGACAGAGTGACAGAGTGCAATTAATGGAGATTATGTGCTTACTCCTTGACAGAACATGCAGCAGAAAAGTCACTGCTGGAAACACACACAAGCATTCAGTTTTGTTTGATGGCTTTTGGGGAACCCCAGTTAGCATTAGCAAACGAGTATTTCGTTAAACGTGTGATATGAGGTGTGACAAGCTCAGCGTGTTTACTGTTATTACATTTACAGTGAGAGGACAGGTTATTAAGTACACGGTCCTGTAGTCAGAAACACTTCAAGTGCGCACTGCAACCACTCACACTTTATCAGTGCCCTCTGGTGCTAGTCGGTGTTTTTAATCGACTCGATGACCTGATCTGATGAGCTGTTAGTGACTTCCAGAACCATGAGTCAACACACACACACACTGTCAGCTGCAGTTTCACACTCCACCTAACCCACAACAGTGGGAAAATTCCCCTATAATAGCCATTAATAAACCCCAGGCTGATCAGTCATGCACTCATTCACACACACACACACACACACACACACACACACACACACACACACACACACTGAAAGTTGACTAAAGACTTCAGCAGACTATCATCTGCAGCTCAACAGTTTCCCATGTGGCCTGTGGCTGCCGGTGTGTGTTGCATGATGTGCGATTCACGTTGCATTCTCACGAGATTTACATGCACAGTGTTTAGAGACGTACATCTTCACGCTCTGAAAGATGACGCTGCGTTCTGCCAAAGCCTGGCCTCATTTGCAATAGAAACTGATGGTGAAGTAGAAGGTGAGACAAATTGCATGTCGAGTACTATATTCACACTACGCAGCCACATGTCACATCTTCACAATTTGTGTCCTTACTTTTATTTTCATGCCTTTTGGTAAAAGACACACATCCCTTACTGTATTAATGATTACAGAGTGTATTGGAGTGTTTAATGATCAGACGGAAAGAGAGATGCACAGTGGTATTACACAATGGTAGCGCTGCATTATTTAATCTACAAAGAAAGAAAGAAAAGAAGGACACCGCATAACGACTACAGTGCTATCTGCACTAGGCTTTTTTTTTGCCTTCCTCCCAGCTATGCCCTGACTTGCAATGCCCCGAAAGAGAACTGCTTCCCATCCTTAACTGTAAGCAGTGAACAGTTAGCATGGCTAAAAAAAATGGAGAAACTGAGTTGGGATTAACAAATAGTTTACATTCTCCGTGAAACTTCAGAGCCACAAACACTGCACAAACACAAGTGGGATTAATCCTTAACTTTCCTCAGCCTAACCTCAAATCACATTCTGCAGCAGTGTTTATCATGCGGTCATCTAAATCATATGTCATCATAGTACATACTGGCAAAAGGGTTTAGAGAGAGAGAGAGAGAGAGAGAGAGAGAGAGAGAGAGAGAGAGAGAGAGAGAGAGAGAGAGAGAGAGAGAGAGACTTTTAAAAACAAAAAAAGCAGAACAGGTCCTGTAGGGAAATGAAAAAATGTAAATGTAACATCAAGGATCATTTTCTATCAAAAATATTCTTACACCCAATGGTAGACTTACGGACAGGTAACATGTCTTTAAGTGCTGGTTCAAGATCCATAATTTAAAACATTAAAAAAAATAATAATTCTTAGTTAGGTGCTTCTACAGTATTATCAGAGTACCAAGGGAAAGTGAGAGTGGACGGAATAAAACAAAACAACTAAACAATTAATAGGATGAGATTTTAAAAAAGTGATAAGATATACACTATATTAACAAAGGTATGTGGACACTGCACCGATCATACCCATATATGCTTGTTCAACAGCCCTTTATATATTTTGTTATAATTACCCCCACTATTCTGGTAAGGCTTTCCACTACAGTTTGGTGTGTGTAGCTGTGGGGATTTGCCCGTTCTGCCACAAGAGCATTAGTGAGGTCAGTTACTGATGTTAGGTGAGGAGACCTGGGGTTCAGTCAGCTTTACAGTCCATCCCAGAGATGTTCAGTGCAGCTGAAGTCAAGGCTTTGTGCAGGTCACTCAACTTCGTCCTTGGCAAACCATGTCTTATGAACCTAGCTTTGTGCACAGGAACATTGTCATGCTAGAACATGTTTGGACTTGTCAGTTCCAGTGAAGTGAATTTATAAAGTTACAGCATACAGAGACATTCTATACAATCGTGTGTTTCCAACATTGTGGCAACGGTTTGTGGAAGAGCTACATATGGGTGTGATGGTCAGGCGTCCATATACTTTTGGCCTATGTACTAAGATACTTTTTCTCACAAGTTAGCTTGCGATATCTTCTCCTTGATGCTGGTGATTTGAAGCGAACATCTTCTTGTGTAACTCTTGTTCTTATGTGACTGGTGCTTGTACTGAAGATCCATTCAACACACTCAGTGCTATACAATGTACATCTGTGGAGGAGTAATAAATTATAACCTCGCTATCCGGTATGTCCCAGAAGACGATGAGGTTTCTCACAATGTTTTTTCCTCATATCATCTCAGAGAGTTTGTCCTTCACACTCTGGCTTGCTCATTAGTTAGTTAAATCTACACTTGAATTTCTGTAAAGCTGCTTAAAAAAATATATATTACAATTTAATAGAACTATAAAAATATAATTTTTCTTTTCTTCCTGGTGCACTTACCAGATATTTCCATTGGACAAAACACTTCATGTAATTAAAATAGTTTCAATTGCACTCACTATTCGAAATAAATGACATTTAAATTGAATGTCCTTGTATACAGTACATTAAGCTTCATTTACTCAGTACATTTTTGGATCATAAGAGGGAGAGCAAGACAAAATGTGTGGACAGAAGGAAACAGAGCCAGTCAGAGAAAGACAGGCAACGAGAACACATTCTCTGATGTCATGGCAACACAAAAACATGAACATTTGCAAATAAATTGTTGTAATTAAAAGAATATGCATCACTGCTTTAATTTCTTCTTTATCAGATTCCAGGATAACTTCAGGGGTTTGTGTTTGTGTGTGTGTGTGTGTGTGTGTGTGTGTGTGTTTGTGTGTGTGTGTGTGTAATAAAGAGGTCTGTTTAGCAGAAGATAAAAAGCCATTTTATAATGGTTAATTGTAGCTAGAATCCTGCTTAAACCCTAACACACACACACACACACACACACACACACACACACACACACACACAGATCACATCTGACAGCACATCTGCAATCACACAGTAAAGACCTTCATTCGTCATCAAGTGTAAATGGTTATGTCAATGACGTGACAGAGTAATGATATCAGATGCAGATGGTTTTATGTCTCTAATGAAAGACTTGAAAAATGTGTAAGTTTGAACTCTCCCTACTCTTTTACAAACCTGTTTACCTACAACTTAATGTTCAAATTGTTTAAAATAAGTATATGAAGCTTAATGAAGCTTTGGTTTTATTGGAAAGATTTAGGGTCAGATGGATTTCGATAATGTTAGCTACATTAGTCTTGTAGCTCTTTAGTCAAACATGGCTTCTGTACAGGTTTTCTGAGATTCTGCACATTTCTTTTTCACTGAACATCCCTGACGTCCTTTAGGAATAAAGTGGGGTTACTTTACATCATACGTTAGGCTTAAATATGCTTATATTCTTACTGTGACTAAAAAACAACACAACTTCCTCTTACACCACAATGCATTACTGGCAGAACACCAACACAGCACAGTAGCACATGACACAACACTCTACATAAAATATAACACAATACTACATCAAAACACAACACAAAACCACACAACATTACACAATGTAACACAATAATACACAATGGAACAATGCACATTACAACACAATACTACACAACACAACACTACAGTACATAACACAATGCCACACAACAGTACACAATCTAACACAACACTACACAATGCAACAAGCACATTACTACACAATACTACACAACACAACACTACTACATTACACAACACAACTCAATACTACAGTACACAACAAAATGCCTCACAACAGTACACAACACAATGCCACACAACAGTACACAATCTAACACAATACTACACAATGCAACAATGCACATTACTACACAATACTACACAACATAACACAATACTACAGTACATAACACAATGCCACACAACAGTACATAATCTAACACAATAATACACAATGCAACAATGAACATTGCTACACAGTACTACACAACACAATACTACAGTACACAACACAATGCCTCACAACAGTACATAACACATTGCCACACAACAGTACACAATCCAACACAATACTACACAATGCAACAATGCACATTACTACACAATACTACACAACACAATATTACATTACACAACACAACTCAATACTACAGTACACAACACAATGCCACACAGCAGTACACAAGCTAACACAGTACTACACAATGAAACAACGCACATTACAACACAATACTACACAACAAAATACTACACAACACAACACATTGCTACAGTACAAAGCATAACACAACAAAATACTACATTACACAACACAATACTAAACAACACAACACTACACAACACAACACATTACTACAGTACACAGCACACCACAATAATACACTACACAGCACAATACTAAACAACACAATACAATAGTACAAAATGCAACACAAAACTAAACACCATACTACATAGCATAGAACAACACAATACTACACAATGCAACACAACACACCACGATACAACACAACAGTACACAACGCAACACACCATACTGCAATGCAATACTACATAACCCAACACAACACCACACAATGCAAAGCAACACTGCTCTCTCTCTCTCTCTCTCTCGTGTCTGTGTGTGTGTATGTGCATGTATGTGTATGTGTGTGTGTGTGTGTGTGTGTGTGTGTGTGTGTGTGTGTGTGTGTGTGTGTGTGTGTGTGTGTG